>JAQGBU010000296.1:0-38723 GCA_034698605.1 Isotoma decorata
GAGCTGGGTTTGTGAATGTGGTTTGAGCTTGGTTTGGGCTAAGCTTGGTCTCAAACCAGTTACTGACTTCCCGTCCACAGATTTAAAGAGCTGCTCACTGACTGTTCTTTACGTGGTACTGGAAATTCATTTAACTCTCACCGCAAGGGCAACCAATTTCAAAATTCATGAACTTCGCAGAACAAAAAAGAATCCTTGATTTCTGAACTTTCTAGAGGGCCATTTGCAGTTATAGCTATTTTACAAACGTTTGCATTTTTAAAACGACTTCGACAAAAGTACAAATAACGACTTCCTGTCATTAATGAGCACAATAAAAAAAATCGAGCATTAATCCTCTATCGATAAAATCGGGTTGTTCTGAGATCTGAAATAAGAATCACAGTGATGCTATATCCAAATAAAAACGATAACATCTGATGTACTTAATTTTTTCGTACAAATTTCCACTAGACGACATAGATTTTGAAAGAGTATGATACTCTTATCTTAAGAAAAATTACAAATGTAGCTAATCAAATATTTGGAAACACCATCTTGATAAATTACTTTGCTGTTATGGTAGTTCAAGCAAATTGTTTTAATGTTATCATTTTTAATCTGATTGCCAAAATATCTTAAAAATTCTTAGCCACATTTCTTTTGCTGTGTGTAATATTTTTACATGGATATAACCAGTGGAGTTCCAAAAAAAAGTTAGTAAGATGAACATGATATAGTGTCACTATTATCGCAGCATACAGATTTTCAAATTTTAGTTAATGTAATATAATTAAATAATAATTTAATCCACGATAAAAGTTGGTGATACTTATGAAGACTTGGGCTTATACAAAGAGAATGCGAGATGATTCAAATTACATAATCTAAACAAATACTTCTGGCACGTCTGGCAGATTTGTTTTAAATCCCATTGAACTAGAATGCAGATTTTGGACTATTTCTTATGGTTTTCTCGGTAATTATGACATTATAGTATCAAGTTACTATAATTACAAATGCATTTTTTAAATTTTTTAGCCTTAACCTCCATTTATTGAATTGCAGTATTAAAATGATTTTACAACCTTTTTAGCAAATGACTGGATTGAGATTGTGGTACTCTGCTACCATGTTCCAATTCAAGAAAGCTTATTTAGATAAACGCACGGTGAAAAACTTTTCGTCTCCATAAAGCTTAAGCTGTGGCTAGAAGATAATGAAATTGGTGGAAATGAAGAAGATTATTAGGACATTTTTTTCTCTCGCCCTTTTGAAGCTTATAAATATAATCCTCTTTGTTTGGAATATAATATTGTAAGATAATTTGCCCCCCTTTGCCAGAAAATATATAGGGATTAGAAAATGACTCATCTTCTCATCAGTATACAATTTTTACGTTTTTTGAAAGTGTCTAATAATCTTTAATACGCTTTTAAAAACATCCATCATTGTCTGAAGGTAACTGATATCTGAGCTGTATACTTTTTTCCACGAAAGAAATGCTATATATAGTTATGCAAAGTGGATCTTCGTAGCTTTGCTTATGTAAAGACAGTTAAATGAGACCAAAATGAAAAATGTAAACCAGTCAAGAAAACAAATGGAAGAAACCAAGATGCAAGGGCGAGAAGAAGTCCTTCGAAAAAACGTTCATTGAGTATCTTGAAAGAGAAGGTCAGATACAATATCCAAAATAATATTATTACATAAATGCCGTTGTAAATGAACTGTTCATTCTCAGATAATGATTTTTGAATTATTTCAATGTATCGGGATTCCTTTTAGTGACATTGGACATTTTTATGTTACTATATAGATACTATATAAAAACTCTGTAATAGAACGTTTAGTTACTTTGATTTTTGTTCAACCACTGACAGTAAGGGATGTTAATAATATTAATTTATAATTTATACCTAAATACAGTTTTACTTATTATAAATGTTTATAATTTCATAAGATGCAAAAGAGGGTCTCCCTTCCTCTTTCCTCTTACTTTCCCCAACTATCTTAAAATGTTTCATCTCTTTATCCCATGGTATTTCCTCCTATGTTAAATTAAGACCTCTTTCTCTTTTCAAGCTAAATTTTACAAATCCTCACTTCCTAGATTTTTTTTATTTCCTGTCAATTTCCTATTCGTATTTCTATCTATAATTGGAGTTCGCCTTAAATTTAGTAATACTATTTTGTGCATTTGGTTCCCATCTTTAATTGTTACATTAGCTTCTATGAACTTAATATTTTAAACATCAGAATCTTAAGATCCGTTTTTCATAAAAAGTTTTCTAAAAAAGAAAACATTTCGGCAATAGGTACATTAATTGATTTTTGTATTGATGAAATAATTTTCAAGATACTTGGTGTGTGCGAGAAATAACTCGAACGCCTATTAATTTTTTATTTTAAAACAAATCTGTCATGTGTGCTATAAGGATATAAAGGTCAAATGCATTATGGAAATCCTAAACTGTACATTTTTTAAATTTAGTCATTTCCCCCGTAGAATGGTAATTAATTATAACTAAAGATGAGTAGAATTAGATTGAATGAAAAAAAAGGAATGAAAAACTGTGCAACTATGTTTTCGAAAGGTAAATTTCGAATTTCCTTGTATGCTTTTTGTTTGTAATTGAACAGTAGTCAAATGCATACCCTTTCACAGGCATAGTGTATTTAACTTTTGATTAATAAATACAGTACTTTTTAACCAATTAAGAAAAAAAGTAACCAAAAATAAACGTAAAATTCATCTAGTTTATACCCAAGAAAGGTGTGAGATGATTAAAAAACCTGCCTGCTTAACTTCAGCCAGATAACATTTATGAATTTAATACAACATGAGAGTCTTATCCACCCCAGTCACTCGACCTTCATTGTAGTTCTGGGTTGTGACTCAGGTGAGAGACAGGTGTAATACCTTAATTTATTTTACGATGAGTTCACTTCACAAACAGGAACAGGTAAACCTTTGTACACACAGGCTTAACAATAACGGCATGGTATAAGCAAGCCAGTCCCATAATAATACTCATAAAACGACCTATACAAGAAATAATATTACTTGAATCCATCCTAACTTGTAGCAAAGAGTTTTATTTAAACTTGGTTGAATGCTATGTTGATATAAAGGTAAAATTGCACCCTCGCACGATCCAGGTCCTGCATTTACATTACATTAGTACTAGTTGTTTCAGGCTTAGAAACTTTCGTCCAACATTCATAACATTTGAGTCATCATCAACCAACATAATATTATCATCATTCTCAATCAATCCTTCCTTTACCTGACCAATTCAAAGCCTTATAATGTTATAATTCTTAAAACCACTTATACTATAATGTTGAGAACATATTCATATGCATGCATCATTTTTGCCTGCAAGTCTCCCGTATTTGTGTTCGTGTTTTGTGGTTAAGATTATTATTGTCATTTACCAATTTTATTTGATTTCTGTCCTCAAACCGCTACCACCGCAGCTTTACACAGTAGTTAGAAATCAAACACTACCTGCATTAGACAAAATACCTGTCGTAAGAAAAGTTCATTGATTCAGCTACTTTGCCTTGAAAATATTTTTTTATCCATAAAATATGCCTACTTGCCTGCTGGACATTTCCAGTCAAACGATACCTTCAAATTATGGCATTTTTATCACAAATTTATTGAGCAATATAACAAAGTAAATTCATTAAAAGGCATGAATCAGATTTAAGAAAATTGTCCTGATTTTATATCTCATTACTTGCAGATTACTCAAATGAATTTGAGTACTAAAGTTCTTATCATTTGATCCAGTATTATAAATGAACGTGATTTTGCATATCCGGGAGACAATTTTGCTCTCAATTATTGAAGCAATATATTATGTTTATTAAATCTGACACTGAAATACAAGCTTAATCAAGGTCTTCGTGCCTGTAATAACTTTTTTTTTTTTTTACTTTTGTTGAGTTCGAATTGCTCATTAGATCATAACATAAAAATAATATTTACCGTTTGCAGTAAGTGATGGCAAAGTGCCATGAAAACATAATAAACTGTATGGAATAAAGACATTTGATATCTCAATAAATAAGGAAAAAAAAATGTGCTCAGCTATTTTTTGACCTTTAAAAGATATATTTTATACAAAGTCTGCCTTGAAACCATCTACCACCGTTGATTATACTTTAATAGGAACTTAGGAACTTAAAGAAAATAATTTTTGTAAAGAAATATCTAGCAATTTTTGAAATCAGGTTAGCACCTTTATGCACAACCTTTACTTGTCTTTGATAACTTTTATGCAAATCAATTTTGATAAGCTTTTAAACTGTTTTAAATCACAAAATCTATGCACAGGGTAAAAAAATTAAAAGTAACAGTTATCATATTTATAACAGTGAAGTTACAGTTATCTGGGATACAAATGTAAACGATATAATTCTGTGGAAATCAATATGGTATGAAGTGAAAAAAGGTGCGTATAATATAAGACATAAGTCTCAAATAAGCTCTTATCACATTGAAACTTTATTCAGTTCAATTCAGTAAATGGAACAATCAATAAAAATATGGCACAACCACCTCAAATCTAAAGTGAAAAACAAATCCTCTAAAATAATAATGTATAATGCAACGTACAAAAATAGTAAAACGAAAAAATTAGTGCACATATACTGATTTAGCTCAAAAATAAAGAAATATACAATCGCATAAACCTTCTAAATGTGAGAAACGTGTAACGAAGTCTGTCCAATTTATGCAATAATAATTAAATAATACATGCAATTTGTGATGATACTTTTGATAGTCAGTAGTATGACTAATAAATACAAAATAAACGAATTATTATATACCTGCCTTTCACCGACTGAAAAACTATAACAATCAGCTTTAAAAAGCAATAAAATTTTCGTGTTATCATTTAAAAGAAAGACATTTAAAACCTAAATTAATTTTTAAAAAAATGGCAAATGTATCAACTGCAAATAGTAGTGCAACCCAGAACTCTTCATCCGAGGAGTCATCATCAGTACTGACTTTAATGACAACCCTCGGAACAACTGTATCCACTCTAAGTCATACAGAGGTAAAGAATATTACTATTTAGGAATGTAGTAGGTTTTATTTCTGTGCTATTTGGTATGTAAAAGCTTATGAATGAAATTTGAAACCCAAACATTGATACCGTTTAAATCTCATATCAAGTTACTGATAACCTATGCAAAAACTGCAATATGCATAAATAGTTATAGGAACCTCATGAACTTCACTTTTGCAAACATATAAATCCTTCTTAGAGTAAATATTATATTTAAGCGTTGTTAGTTTATTGACCATAATAATAATATTATTATTAGATATATGTATGCTGAAAAAAGAATCTGTTTGTGAAATTTGACTCACGTATTCCGACTAGATAAGGATAATTATTAGTTTAACCTTTCACATTCATATTTCTTTGATATTTTATGATTCAATAAATAAACACTAAATGTGTGTAAAAAGTGACATATTATTATTGCACTTGAAGATGTTATTTGCTCAAGATAGTAAAACGGAAACACGATTCTTAACGACCTTATGCAATCTTTTTTTATCCATACATTTAGCTTGGCATTATAACACGTGTAGTGTAACCCTAGGTAAAAATATATTCTTAATTTTTTAATGACTGGATTATTTTTTGCAGGGTGGATATGACTATGAACTCCTTGGAGTAGCTGACTCTCGATATGAATGCCCAATTTGTTTGCTTTGTCTCAGGGATCCTGTTCTTACAACTTGTGGACATAAATTTTGTAGCAATTGTATTAGAACTTGGGTTGTGTAAGTTGAAAGAAAAGTTAAGCTAAATTCCCCTTTAAAGTGGATGTACAATCTGGTTAAATTTCATGTTTCATCTAATTCTCGATAGGAATCATGGGGGAAAGTGTCCTGTTGATTCTGTGAGTCTATCACCCGAAAATATATTCCCCGATAATTTTACAAGACGCGAGATTATGCAATCAAAAGCAAAATGTCCTTTTACAAAACAAGGGTGTGAGATAGCCCTTCCTATTAATGAACTGGAGAGGCACATCCATACGGAACATCTTTCACTAACGCTCAACGCATCTCCGGGAAAGCTCAATGGAAGTCTTTACTTGAGTGGTGATAGTGTGATGGAATGCAGTTATAAAGACGTAGGGTGCGACATGCGGGTTCCACATTCAGAACTTCAACGACATTTGGATGCTGATGTACATCATCATTTACAAGTATGCTTATTATCATTACCATTCTACAATACTTTATTCGGGGTCAATTAATACCCTGTAATATTAAAACCTAAATATAGGATTGCATGAACTTATAATACTTTAAAATGTCAAATCTGTACTTTAAAACATTTTTTATCCCTTTCAAAGATGGGTCTATTATAGGACTATTTGTATTTTTAATAGCTTTTGACAACTGCTTACAAGCGACTGAAAATATACTCATCGTCAAGATCAAATCTGGACTACCCACCTGGACCCCATGATGCATTTTGGAGACAAGACTCTAGAGATTCTACTCGGTGGTTACTGGATGATTCGTTAGATTCGGATGATTATCAGTTTCGAAGACAAAGGTCATGGGATAGTGTAAGATTTGCAAGAAAGCATAATACAAGGCCAAGGTTTCAGGAAAGTCGACTCGCTGAATCTGATGAATCTCTATGCAAACCGCATCAAAGCAATGCAGGTTGAATGAAAATGATAACTAATTCATGCAGCCATGCACTACTTTATCAGCATATTTGATTATTTAAAAAACCTTTTTTCTTGAATCAGGGGAAAGTCAGGAAGCTTCAAAATCAAATGGAGGGGCTGAACCTCATCTGAAAGATATTTTCGAACGATTAGTCCGACTTGAGCAGAATGATCGTGAGAAGCAAATAAAAATCGAAAGGCTTGAATCGGAACTTGCATCTGCAGTCAACCTTTTTTCAACAGCTACACAAATAATCAAAGATCTGACCGCAAGATACTGTCATGGGGTATTTGTATGGAAGATTCCTGACTTTAGAAAGTTGTGCACAGAAATGAGAAAAAACCCTAATCGTGTTCTGAATTCACCTGGATTTTATACGGATACCTTTGGGTACAAATTGTGTTTAAGGTTCAATTTAACTACACCCTCATCTGTATCTGTAGGTGCAGCTGCCGCACATCCCATTGACTTTCCTCTTGAACACGGTAAGTTCTGATATTTATGTCACCTTTAATTAAAATCCTTAGGATTTGTTTATTGATGACTGAAATGACTCTTTTACTATATGAGATTACAAGTTAAATTAATCAAGGATAAATAAATTGCAAGTTTTTTATTTCTTATTTCAGATGAAGATACTTTCATTAGTCTTTATGTCCATTTTATGAAAGGAGAATTCGACGACACTCTTCGATGGCCTTTTCAAGGAGAATTGAAAATGATAGTGATTCATCCTACAATTCCAGAAGATTCAATCACAGAAACAATGTATTCGAAACCAGAGGCTGCTGCATTTGCAAAACCCACCCTGCCAAGAAACCCCAAGGGATTCGGCTACCCAGAATTTTGTTCTATTAATAAAGTATTCTCGTCCGGCTTTGTTAAAAATGATGTATTAGTTTGTAAAATATTAGCCAAGGCTTATTAGATTTTCATAAGAATGGACATAATTAACGTCTGTAACATTATGTGAATGATTTTCTCAAATCTCAAAATGTCAATCACAATTAATTGATAAAATAAATGCAATAAATAAATTAATCTACATGTAATGTAGGTAATGGTCGTACATTAAGGGACGACATATCATTAGATCTGTATTTCTTTCGTTGTTATAATCATTAACCACAAACTTTTCATAACATACGGTAACTAAAAATTTTGACGATTAACTTTTTTAGGTCAAAGTCAAATGTTACATCTGCAATTCGGAGGTCAAAATTGCAATCCTCCTACATGTCAGTTTTTAATCTATTTGCTATCTATACTCATAGGTACTGTTCAGGCACATTGCATTACACTAGTTTGGAGGTCTGAAGTTGGTAAAGTAAGCGTAATAAGGGTTTCGGAAAGGATGAAAGAGTTGCAACGAATTTCTGTTCTCTGATCTGAACAGCTCTTTCATTCATGGTTTAGGTGTCATAGGTGTAGGCGTAGGTCAATATTTATTTAGGTACATATTGCTCCCTCTTCCCGTGTCAAGTAGTGAATCCTGGAGGGTTGCATGGTCCACCTGCATGCTTCCTTCATTCCCAAGTCCGGTATGCATGCTTTGCCATTGCCATCGAAAGCATGGTCCACAGTCGAGTTCGAGGTACTGACCAAGGAAGAAGCAAGTAGTTTGTCTTCAAACTGGTCTTATTTTTTGAGCTATCAAAAATTTAAATAATTATCAGGTAATTAATAACCCCTACTATTTTTATTTATTAGTGTGTAATGAGTTTCATAAATCATGCAATTACATCCTTTTTATTGGGTATTATATTTGATATTATGTATTGTTCACATATTTTTAGTTGCTGGGATTATGTCAGTCGCTCGTCAATTTAAAGAGCAGGTGCTAGCAACGATGAAAGAAGACGGCCTTCATCAAGGCTGCAGCAAGAGTAAGGTCTCTGTTGACTCTGCCCAAGCCCCCGAGACAGGGGTAGATGAAATCGTCCTTACTGGATCAGTGTCAACCCCAGAAGAGGACGAAGAGGTATGTGTTGATGCCGCTACTCCCGAGACAGAAACAAAGGAATCTGTCTGCGATGGAGATGTTGAAACATCTGAGTTATCCGACCCTGTACATGCCCCAGCGCCACAAGAAAGGGTATGTATTATGTGTCGTGTGATGTGACCATGTGACCTATTTTATTTAGTTTAGTAGTGCCATTTTATGTCATAATAATGTGTAATGCAATTTTATTGATGATAATTATTATTGGCAAAAAGCTCAAGATGTAATTAGCTTGATAAGCTCATCTTCAAGATTCACTAATTCAACTGAATACCAAATTACATTCCAAGTTCTCTTAATTCCGATTCAAACTTCAATTGATTGAATGTTTTGTTTTGTTTCAGAGCCTCTCTGATCTTCGCTTTCAGCAGAACTTCAAGAAGATACTGCAGGAGGTGGAAGAGTTTAACGCTGAAAAAGAAGTGGAGAATGATATACAGTGGAGAGAGGCGGCTGCATTAGCAAAAGAAAAGTTGGATGCGCTGGAAGCGCGGGAAGCAAAGCTTTCTCCCGAGGGGAAGGATTTGGTCCAGGAGTACAACAATTGCTTTTCCTTATAATATGAAATTGTGAACACTTGTTATCTATTTATCATGATGATTGCTGTATTTATGAACATTATTGTGATTATTACTAGATTATTTAGCGTTAAGTCTCATCTCAACCCAGACGGTATTATCATTCATTGCCTGAGATGAGTTCAATCTGACTTTGGAATGAAAGCTCAAAAGTGCAGACTTCTTTTGTATTGTGTATATTAATTTTGACTGACTGGTGAAAAGTATGTGAAGTTTGACATTCAGCTTTATTCATATTTTAAATGCAACTAGTGGTTGTTAATTGTCAGCAGTTAAAACTACTGTGAAAATATTACACTGTAATTAATGAGACTGAATTGGTGTTATGTAATAAACTTAATTGAAAAATACTACTTGGTTCCAGTTCTGTTTTGTATTGCTCATAGAATAGCATCAAACATAAACATTCCGGATCTCATCATTTCTATTGAATTTCACTCAAAGAGTTAGTAAGTGGGGATTTGGGTTGTGGTATTTTTGTCTTGTCTTTTTTTATAGACAGTTTATCACTTAATTCATCATAAACGAGAAAATTTGATTATCTAAAGATAAGAAATACTACTGATTGATTTGATTGATTGAGGCAGTAGTAGAGTAGTACATAGTCTACATAGTTCGTGACCGTGCGAGTAAGTTCAAGAATTTCAAACTTGAAAGATGTAATTGTTTTTTTATGTTTTATTAGTGTTGCATTTCACATTTTGACTATGTGGGATTAAACTCATTTACGTAAGTATGAATTAAGTCATATTTTGTTTAATTGATTGTTTTAGTTATTCAAGAATTTTTTTGGATCCTGTTCACTGTTCATCGTGCATTGGGGTGTGGTCTATCCTGGGATCCTGGCTGGTGTCAATTTGAACTTTGCAGTTTAAAGTTAATTCTTTCGTGCAATAACCAAATCATTGCACATAAACAATGGGAGAGATCGGAAATTTATCTTCAAATACTGCGGATTTCCTTCCTCAGTACAAAGCGATTGGTCAGAGTTTAAAAAAGTAAGGGAGAACGAGCAAATCAATTTTATTTTTAGTTCTACATCTGTGAAATTCCTCGATTTTTATTTTAAAATTTTTTTAAATTAAAATTTCAGACGGTTCTTCCGCAAACCTAACGTGGCGGAAGCTATAGAGCAATATGGTAAGTAATTTTGATTTTTATAAAATTTTATTAATTATAAAGCTTGCATTCAAAAATTCCTATTTACCAAAATTGCAAAATATTGCATAAAATTCCTATTACCGACGTATGGCAAATTCAGACAAACGACTGTCAGTAAACGACATTTTAGTGGTTTTGTTTGTCCTGAGTTATAAAAAAACCGTGGTAGCTTGAAAGAAAAGAGGAAAGCAAAGGCCTCCTGGAATTGGTTTTTTATATCTTGTTCATGGAGATGCAACTGAATTTGATACATCGATGAAAGGATAGTCAATGTGATACATAACTGTTGTATGTCATTGTAATATATATTCATAATTATTTTTATTTGTAACTTTATTTGACTATGGAAAATGGAGTACGGGGTTATATTGAAAATTTTAAATGGTATATTCAATAAGGGTTTTTTAAAAGTTCTAAATATGTGATCGTTTGTTTGTTCATTTATGCAGAATCCCTTTGCCAGGAGTTACAGAGAGAAGAGCAGAAATCATTTGCAGCGATTTGCTGTCTTGAAGCGTCAAAATGTCAAGAAAATCTTAGAAATTTTATCCAACAAGCGAATCTTTTAGTAAAGGCTGGAAAACTTCTTCTAGATGCGAGAGAGTCTGAAAAGCATTTTGAAGATGAGTTTTCCGAAAGTGTTGAATGCAATTCTTTGTCTGGAAATCTTCAGGTGTGCTTCAATTATTAATACGATTCATAACAGATTTTAAATTTGTAGTAGATTATTGTTGTAAGTAATTTAACATTTACATTTTTAGATGGGGGTTCAGTGCCTAAGCCAAGCTGCTAAAGTATACAAAAGTCAGAATAATTTTGGACTTTCAGTTATCGTTACAATACAAGTAAGAGACAGGATTCCTTTTCATTGGTAATATTTTTAATCTACATTGTGGGTTTATTTGGGCTCAGTAATTACTGTCCAAGTTTCAAATTAGAATCACATAATGAAGTAGAGGAAGTTGCTACTTGCCTACAGGAGGGTCGTTTTCGTCTAATGGTTACATCCCAAAGTTTAGGAATTTGATTTTAGTTAATAATTTCATATTGTTTTACTCTGCTTTAACTAGACAGGAGAAGTCCTGTATCAAGAAGGAGACTACGGTGAAGCTTTGAAGTTTTATAAGACAGCATTGGACATGACTAAGAGCCATTTTAACTTTTTGGATCAATTAGTTGCAACGGATCTAGTAATAAAGGTTAAAGTAAAGATGACAGAATATGAGAGTGCACTGAAGATTGTAAGTGACACCTTAATTGCAATAGGAAACTCTAACAAAGAAGATTATCCTAAACAGTTCATAAACTCATATAGTCTGCAGTAAGTACATGAAAATTCATCATGGATTGCCTATTATATATTTTAATTATTAATGCAGTCATGAAGAGGAATATTCTGTTTGTGTAGATACGAAATTTTGAAAGTAATCCTTACGCTGATTCTGCGAGGAAACTCCATCGATACTTTCAAGTTAATTTGGCCGGAGTCTTCGAAAGCAACTGTTGAGGAAGATGTAAGCAGCAAATTTGGACAGGCTACTGAAGAATGTGGTGATACAACTGTTTCAAAAGAGAGACGTGAGGTGTTATTCCATTTGAAATCCCTTATACTCGCTGTACAACACGGGTCAGTGAAGGAAATCAATGATGTCAGAGACGGTTTAAGTTTCATATTGAGTGAAACTCATAATGAAGCCATGAACACCCTGATACAAATGCAGTCATAAAATTTTGAATTCTAATCATTGTCTCAATTTAAGCTATGAGCTAAGCAATTTTAAACTGTCTGATTATTAATTTAATATATTATCCTCGTACCTTTTTTTTTCTTTATAACACTTAGCGTATCTGATAACTGGATGAATAAACTTAACTTAACCTGGATAATTTGTTTTGGAAGGTTAGAGTAGAGTTTCTGAATAATATTTTCACATCTTCAAATACTGAAAAAGTTCAAAAATGAACTTCTCGAGGATCCGCATACTCAAAATGATAAACCAACTTTCGGTAAATTGGAGCTTGTCATAGTTGTTCAATCATTACATTATCCAACCTGAATCCGTTAAGAAGTATTGATGGTTTATTTTGGCAAAATAGATTTGCATCCAAAAATGACAAGATTACAGCCAGCATGAAGCATGGGTTGTCTATAATACAGCTTCATTTCACATAATGTTGGTTTTACTTGCTAAACCAAATACATGAAAGGGAAAATGCATGCAATTTTTAGCCTAGCTAAAAATAATTACGGTACGTGACATATCATTTTGAAATTTCTTTGTCCAAATAGATTTATACTCTTATTACAATTAAAATGTGTTAATATCATAATATCATATATTATACATCTCTACATCTCATTAGCTTAAAGTGACGCATTTACAATACAATTGCTGTTTAATCTTAATCTCTCGTCGAATCGTCATAAAATAACATAAAGAACATATAGCTAGTATTAGCTACAGCTACAGCTTGCTTTTACTGAAGTTACATAATAGGCTAAATAAATACTATCATATATGTAGTAACGTATGTTTCTTTAAAGATTACTACATAAGAAGTAACTGATAAACAAATTGAAGACATAATGTATTTTAACCTTCATTGCATACTATATATATACCAATCTTTATATCAACATTTCTTGATTAGTCAACCAATCATTTTTCATGCATCCAAATTACTATCATTATAAATGTACATTATTTTGTTTAGTTAAAAGTTATCAGTATACTTTTACTCGTATTATTCTACTGTTTTAGTTCAACTCATCCTTGATATAAAACTTGATCTCCTTAAATTGTAGAAAATTACAAAGAGAAGGCGCAGGACGGTCGATTTCCTACGAAAGAAACAGAAGATTCATTTTTTCTTTCCAGTGAAGTAGTAGCAAAGTGGTATCCTAGTAGGGGAAACAGGACCAGATAGATAGATCTCAAAATAGAGCAAAAAGGTATTAAATAGAGTCGAATGATCTGGAGAAAGAAAATCGATCCGTTTTAAGACCAGAAATTGTCTATTTTTGGAATGCTTCCTCATACTTTCTAGGTCGAAGCACATACAGCAACCTGTGGTTCACATTTTCGGAATAAATATTAAACCTATAAATAATAAGTTATATTGAAAATATCCGAGATTCCAAATCCAATCATACTATCATCATTGGAGTCTTTTGCAGGTAAAGAAAGTTATAGTTAGTAGAACAATTCTGTTTTTTTTGTATTATTTAATTTTCATACTTCTTTCTTCAAATTTAAGTTACTGGTAGGTACAATAAGGGTAAAACTGAAGTTTTAAAAAAAATCTAATTTCTAACTCAGAATTGAACATGACAACTTAAAAATCCTATCCTGGAATGGTATATTTGATGTTTGATAGAAGGTGTAAACTAAAGCCTGTATGTCTTAAAAACTGTGATTGCGTTTTTCTTGATAATGCTTTAAGTATGTATAGATAGACCATAAGAACAAAACTGGTTTTCGATAATAATATTTCTGTTGAAGATTAATGATTAAATTAAAAGCGGTATTACAAGCTAGCAATCAATTAGTATGGCCAAGTGCAACAAAAACAACTAGGTTCAAGAAAATCACCTCTGCATCTGCTATGCTGAACCATCATATGAACAGTGGGACTGATAAAACTATTATTCAAAGAAATTTTACTGATTTAAATAAGTTTATTACTCCCCTTGGAACTAAATAAGTTTTCAGTATTATGAGTTTTATTTTTTCATTTAGGTATAAATTGGCTTTTTAAATGATAATTATGTTTTTGTATAATTAGTCAATTATTAGTCAATACATCAAGAAGAAACATGCAGAGAAAAATTAAATCCAAATGATAAAAGTTCATGCTATTTGTTATAAAAAGCTACTTGTACAAAAGGATCTGTACTTTGTTCTTTGATGGTCGTGAGGTAAGAGAGACACCAATATGCCGAATAGACCACACCTTCTCAAATTCTAAATGATAAAATATACAGATAATATACATATTACATAGAGATAACTGCTACTTATTGGTCGGTGAATAAGTAAAAACCTATGCTTTTCTTACTTTTCTTGACAATACATTATTTAGCACATTCAATGATTTCTTTGGACTTTTTAAGTTCAACTAATTTCGTCACATGTGTTTCAATTTTTACCCATTAGTAAATACAAATTATGATATGAAAGGCCTATCGTCAGCTACCTTCCTAAATTGCATTAAGGAGTACATCATTCTAATTAGGGATCGCTTTGAGATTGGTAATGGCCACTTGAGCACTTTAATGATAAATGTGGTAATGGCCACATTTATCATTAAAGTGCTTAGCAGACAAGCATTTTCTTATGAAAACAAATTTTTCACATAAAAATCAAGCTTAATAGGAAAAATTAAAGTAATCTTTAATTAGCTTACACTCAATTTGAATTTTTTAATTTCAGAGAAAGCATGGCTTTTAGCATTGAAAATATACTTAAAAAGGACAAACCAAGATCAGATGACTACTTTAAAATCCTTGGATGTAGTGAATCTTCAACGGTAAAGCCTTTGACCTTGTTTTTCATTTGAGTATGAATAATAAATATAATCAAGTAGAAAGGGAATTTGATCTTGTTGCAATTGTCGATACAAGGTGGAACAGATTATAACGGAATATCGTGTTCGGGCCCTAAAATGCCATCCAGATAAAAATCCAGGAAATGAAGCAGCACTGCTGGAATTTCAAGCTTTGCAAGTGAGCAATATACTTTTTTTCTAATATGCTTCTTAATCTTAAGGTCATCAAATTCCTAATAAAATGATTTATCCATCCACTATTTTAAAAGGAAGCAAGGGACGTTCTCACGGATCCAGAGCTTCGAAGGAGCTATGACAAATGGAAACAAAGTGAAATATGCATCCCCTTTAAAAAATGGTTAGGAATGAACCAACGTTGTGCTACGGTATTAAAAATGATATAAAATGAGAACTTGGTATTTTATTTAGAAAAAATATTTACATTATTTACATACGTTTTAATAGACTATGCATTGGGCGAAACCAAAAGACCAAACAATGCTGGAAAGTGGTTCGGCTTCGGATGAAACTGCCAGACAAGAGAGTTTAAGAGATCCTAATAATCCTGATCCAACAGCGTTTAGTGACATATCACGAGGTTCAAGAACAGGCTGGGAATCAGACGACACTTCAAATGTTTACAAAGACTTTCGAAACTACAAAATCTAAATAAATTTACAGCTTTTTTCAAGCTACCTTTTTTTTTTTATTAAAGTTTTACTTCTTGTAATTTTCTAAATGAAAGAAGGGATCAAACCTGAAGAGCTTCAAAAAGGAACTTGTGAAACTTAAATAATATGTTTTTATCTATATCTTGTGTTTTGATAGAAAAGATAATTTTTGGAAACTTTCTGTTAGATTTAGTTTTAGTTGATTGCCAAAGGAAGCGGTTCACGGAGGTATAGGGACTTAATAAAATGATGGGGGAAGAGGATAATAAGATAAGAGTACAGTTCGGAACCGGCTATTTAGGGACGAAGATAATAAGTTATAAGAAGATAATTATAAGGAAGTTAAAAGAGCAGGGATAGCATCTTTAGATGGGGGGCCAAGGGGCTCTAATTAGATGTATGCGGTAAATATGCTGAACACTACATTTAAAAAGTAATGATAATTATTAGGTAGGCCAGTAGGAGAGTAGTTATGTGCTTCTATGTGATACATAATACATAATACGATTGTACAACAATGACACTGCAAGCCATATTATGTCATCCTTTCATCTTTTCATCATTTTGTCCGGAACCCCATCCGTCATAGCTTCAGATGGTTCCTACTATTAACCTTGTCTTGTCCCCAAATATCCGGTCTTGAGCTGTCCTCATTCTTATTTATATATCCCTATACATCCGAACACCAAGGAAATGTATTGCATTAACACAATGTAACGAAAAATCAAAGAAAATGAATTTGAATGATATTTATGTCCAGCAAGCCTATTTAAAATATACTCATTCATACTATTTGCTCTAATTTTAAGTGAATCTTGTAGTATTTAGTCAGTATTCAAGATGGAATACAACATTGCGAATATAAATAACAACACAACATCAAACAAATTGTAAATTGTTACAACTACAATTAGTAAACTTTATTAACCTTTAAATAAAATTCAAACTCTACCTAGATTCCACAATACATACCGTATACAATACCCAATACCTAAATTATAATGATTTTCATTAAGATATCGTTTCCAATATTTCCAAATCTTCGAAAGAAAAAAGATGCGGTTTTCGTATTGAAAATAAAGAATTAAAGATCTGCATCTGGATTCTCCTTAAACCATAGTTGTTTGGCTATGTCTAATTGCTTTTCTAGCTCAAAATTACATCCAAGAAGCATGCTACTGTTCTAATTCAAATTAAGTACAAGTTATACATGTAACATGTTATACATTAATTAGTGCGTCTTATCCAGCTATTATTACTATGTAAATTAAAAGTAGCAAGTAGGGGAATTGTCTAATAATAAAGCTAAATGTACACACAATATCAATTACCAACTATCTCTAAGGTAAATTACGAGATCTATGTAACACTTACAGACAATTACAATGCCAACGACAAAAAGCTACATAGAAACGCTGCATATACGGTGTGTGATGGTGTCGTTTGACATCTTAGTTACGAATTATCTTAGCAAGCAAACAGCATAGCATATCTATCAGGGTAACATTAATTTCAATAGTTTCAAAGTTTCAACAGCTCCGTAAAGTTATCACGAGTTTACTTGCGGATTATTATATCTAACTTTAATAATGTATATTTTTCTAGTTTTGTCTTAGCCTTACATACAAATCACGTCTCATTACGAGAAAGTCCGAATTAGGTTACCACTTTCACCCTTCTATATTTCTAACCAAAACTAAAAACTTACGTTGTAATACATAATAATAGGTAATACATATAATTTCTAGGTCTATGTTACATGTTACACATTCGAGGACAGAAATATAGTTCCGCCCCATGATCCATAAAAACAACAATTGATTTCATCGAATTGTTTAATTCCTCTATATCTTTAAAAAAGTTACGTTCAATTATTCATAATATTAAGTACACCTAATCTACAGTTTGAGTTTATAGACCATTGTTTCTTGCCAAAAATTTTGTATCAGAGGATCTGGTAATCTTATTTATTTATGATACAAAGACACAAACCTTTGAAAGCCTCAAAGGCACCGATTTAGGGCCATTCAATTACACAATAGTACATTTTACATTTCTTCCCTATCTTCAACCACACATAAAATCTTAAGAACAACAATACAACTAACACCAATTTTACACACCTTACGCTTACCAATGAAGATAACTTTAGTCAGCATGTTAACTACTTTACATATTCATCTAATTCATCTAGTTAACACTAAACAATTATTATTTGTATGTTATACTAATAAAACTATGAGATTCGAAGTCTTTATAGTACAGAACTTCGAGCTATTCCTTCTTAAATGTAAGGAATGCCAAAATATAACATTTCAAAGGTTATAGCTTTATAGGTTGTAGCTAACGAAATGTTTAAATTGTATTTCATGACGTGTATCGTATAGGGCAAAAGGCTTACAATTAGAATAAGGATATCTAATCCATGAGTTACACTAGCACTCATTCTAAGTCCAATTCTAAATTCTAATATCTGGTTGGGATTTCGCAGAAAAATAAATATTTAATGCAACGTTTAAACCTTTATTTACATTTTTGCTTGCGCTTCAAATACTAAAATCTTTGAAAACAGCTCATAGGGAAGGCTCTTCCGTTTTTATATAGCCTGAGATTTTAGCTCAAAAATGAGAATTAATTTTCTAAGCACGTTTTTTAAATCAAAAGTAACCTTTAGAACTTAAGATACGTAGGTACAAATGATGACGTAAAAAATGTTTCTCACACGATTGAGTTATATTTGTGAGAAAATGTTTTTTTTTTTGAAACGGTGATATAATAATTAGTACTTTTTTAATCTTACGCTGATTATCTCATTTCTCATTTGTATACTGTTTTGTTTGGATCTTACTAAAATTTGTTAAGTACGAGCAACCGAAATGATGTTACTCAAATTCTTTTGTGGGGTCTATATTAATTACTACCTCTGCCTGAAATTTGGCCTGCTCCCATGTATCATACATTGTTGTATAGCATAAAACAAATGCAGAATAATTAAATCTGCAGTTTAATTTTAAAGTTACTATTCTAGCTTATTAATAATGTTTTTTACAAAATATTCCTTCATTGCTCCAAAATCGTTTTAAAAGCCATCGCAAGGTATCATTGAAGGTACGTTAGTTTTAGTTTATCTCGTTTTTCGTACCTATAAGTGATTAATAAACAAATATTTATTTAGTTATACTAGTAGCAATCAATCAGTTGAAGATTCTAGTTCTTTGGAGTGATTTCGAATATTAAACCGAAAAAAGTCAATTTAGACCGAAGATTTGTTCTTCTTATTATTTTGTTTCTTTCCCTTGTTGATGGCATTTTCATCCGGGAATTCTAAGTCAAGTATTTTTTTCTCTTTGTTCTGTCCAGCAAGACTGGTAGGTCGTGGAGGATTAACAAGATTGGGGGCTACTTGCTGAACTACTTCAAAAGTCGAAGCCATAGTGGCCTCAGTTGCTTTAACAAAGTCCTGATTAATAATTTCGTTTTGTGACTGCTCCATTTCATCTGTGATGGGGACTTTAGACATTCTCTGTTGAACAATCTTTAAATGTCTTACAATGTATTCTTCATGAGGAGCCAGTTTAGAAGTTTCGATGAAACATTTCTCTGCTCGAACAAGTTCACCCCGCTCCACATAGACCACACACAGGTTATGACGGCCTTGAACATTCTCCGGTTCTATTGATAAAATTTTGTGGTAGCACTGAAAAAGAAATAAAAACGTTGTATCAGAAACCATGCAGTTTGAAAACGAAAAGAGAATATTTTCCTGCTTATTGAACTTACTTCCTCAGCAGAACTCAAGTCTTTCATGTTATTGATATAAATGTCTCCAAGTAGAATGAGACCTTTGATGTGATCAGGATGAAATTTGACCAACTGAGTAAGAAAAGGGGCCGCTTGTAAAGGTCTCTGATTATCAGCCAGTAGTAGAGCAAGGTTGAAGAGAGCACTGAAAAAATGCCATTACCAAAGATTACTCTTCGGGAAAAAGATAGAAATGGGAAAGTTTGTGAGGTTGGTTTCTGGGATTGGATTTGAAACGAAAATCATTTTTGTGATCAGGGGGAAAAGATTTGATCATTTCCAAAGAAAGATTGTCAATACCTCCTGAAATCCTCTTTGACTTCAACAGCTTGTCGAAAATACTTTTCCGCAGTTTCCAAATCTCGGTCATCCATTGCCAACATGCCCAAGTGAAAGATTGCTCGTTCGTTTTTCGTATCATGTTTTAATAAGGTCAAAAATCTTTCTTTTGCTATTAAGCGTTGTGGCTTGTCACCAATCTCACAGAGCAGTATAGCAGAATTCAAAAGTGCTTGAAGATGCTCAGGCTCAAATTCAAGGGCTTTATTAAGGTACACCAGAGCCTGTGCTGTTTTCTTTTGCTCAAGGTACACTACCCCAAGCTGTGGAAATAAAATCAAAATTACATTAAACCGTCTAGTCTGCATCAATATCATTCAGATACTAAATGCTATACGTATTACTTACATTATAATATATGTCGGGGTTGCTATTGTCGTAAAATAAAGCTTTTTCGTAAACTTCTTGAGCGTCTTTTGTTCTGAAAGTATAAAAATACAAACTGTCAAATATAATCGAATTATTTATTACAGCAACAAGCCATTACGTGCCAATAAACCATAGGCCATTATTTTTACAAAAACATGGTCCAATTATCCAATTTATAACCTTAATCACATAAATTAGAATTTACCTGGGGCATCATTGTATAATAAGAGGACATACATAATACATCTTATTGATAAACAATTTTAATTTAGCTGTAGCTTTTCTTTAACTGAAAATGGAGATTTATTTTATTATGTAGGGTGGTTATGATTAACTGAAAGCCAATCGAAACTCTTCCAATATTTTGATATTGGTTGATTTATATAAAATTTCCATGGCATGAGAATAATGACTTTTTTACTTGTTAAAGACATATAAGCTTGTATCGAGAGGTCGAATAAAGTAGCGAAGGAAATAGTTATAATGTTAAAAAATCTAGGAAATACAGCTCAAAAGTTGTCCTAACTTTATCACGTACGGCGGACAATAGGAAGTCTACGAGCAGAAATGAAGACCCATACACAGCTTATTTTTGCCCATACGGGAACAAATTGGCTTTATCATCTCATCATAAAGAAATGTAATTTTCTTGTACTGACCCCCTTGACCCACTACAACAGAGTTTGAGAATATTGGATTCCCCAATAGTTGAGGAAATCAAATTGATCGAGTCGACTCTACAATGAACTCACTCCTGTGTCCCGTGAATAGTAAGTAAGTCAGCTCTTGACAAGTGCATTGTAATATTTGACTGACTTACTCGAAACTCAAAAGAGTCATTGTAGAAAACTGACGTTCATTCATTCAATCATGTATGTAAAGCTTTTCATGATTCAAAAACTTGATTTGATTTACAACCAAGAAGGCTACTCTTATCTACTTTGGAAAATTTATCATTGAATACTTTCCCCAAATAAAGCAAAGTAGGAACATGCACTGAATAATACACCGCTGATAATACCCAACTTTCTCCAAAAGTTGGTACTATCATGTTAAAAGCCTGAAATAGACTTTAGAGGAGAAAACCCACCACATACATTGACACAAATCCATTTCATTTCTAGTCATTTAGTAATCCCTAATCCTGCTTGGAGGATTCAATTTAGCTCACACACAAACTTCACACATTTTACATACCTATTCATTTTTAGAAGAATGTCTCCTCTGTTAATGTAGGCCTGAGTGTAATCAGCTCGCATCGAAATTGCTTGTCGATAAAGTCTGTCAGCTTCTTCCAATCTTGTCTCATTTCTAGCTATGAGATTTGCCAGATTCAAAAATACATTCAAGTGATTCGGAGCAATCCGAGCTTGATAAGTTTTTCCAGGTTTCGCTTTCGGCAGCAAGGATTTTGCCTGTGTGACAAAAACATAATAAAAATTGTAATGGATAAAATACATAGAGATAAAAAGTTGATGCCGTTGTCATTGCCTTTACACTTATTACTCAAGTGTACTACTCAACCTGTCTACTTATTTGATGCACCATCACGTTTTCCTTTCATCTTCATCTTAATCAGAAAGTTCATGAGAAATAACACTTATCATTTCATGTCTCTAAGCTTCACCCAAGAATAACATGACGAAATCTATAGGCTATATCTATAAGTTATCATCTTACAGATTTGCCAAAAATAATAGTAAGCCCGTTTATGACGTTTTTAATTTCAGAACATTTTTCGATTGGGAAAGAAACAGTATTTTCTGTCGGGAAAATGGAATAAAATAAATGAAACAGTTGTAGAAATGGACAACTTTTGCTAAAGAAATGACATGAGTTCAATTATTTATAATCTTTGAGAGTTGGGATTTTTAATGTATTTTTTAGACTGACAATTGTGGACGTACCAGATATACCTACATTCTGTAATATACAATCCATATTACATCCGTCCATATGCGATTTTTATTTTCATGAAAAACGATGGAAGGGTGGGGCTTTCACCTGGTTACCTGGTGTTCGTGATGGGGATTTTGTGAGGGGGTTATAATATAAATTAAATAGGGTTCTAATTCGAGGTTTACGGTAGTTCGAAAAATAATAGTATTAACATAATGTCAACGTCTGATAACTTTCCTCTCATTCTTTTAAAAGACAAGGCAATCAATTTTGCAGCAGGAATGTTTTCAATGTTCTGAAACTGCTAATTTTATATAGAGCTATTTACTATTATTCAGAATGTGCTTCTTCCATGTAATTTTACGGTATTTATATATAAGATAAAAAAGAGTTATAATATGGGTTTAGGGTGTAGGTGCCGACTACTAAACTGATTGTGAGTGAGTGGATGATGATCGATTATTTCCGAAACATTTATGAAGACAGCACAATGGATGGATTCTGGAGAATCGATAAGTACCACTTGGTTGCTCTTGGTCCATCAGAACAAAGTTAATGTCATGCTATCACAACTAAGATCCTTCAAATCATCAATCTTATAATAACAAAAGGACACTACAGAATCAATAATATGCGACAAGACTAGGATAATATTTCGCTAAAGAAGATAGTGAAAGACTGGACGGAATTTTCTCCATATAATATACAGCTTGAAGCTTGAAAGGTTCAGATTCGGGCCAACAATACAAAATAAAACTTCTCACAATATAACAAAAAGGCCAGCGGGGGGAGAAAAGATTGGATGAATCTACACACGAATAATAATAGAAGAAAATGGTAAAGAAGACATCCTATCATCATCCTACCACCCTAACCCAACATAAAGAACAATCAATTCATGTATAATATGTACATAAGTATATATAGTAGTTACAATTGTAAGTAATTTTCCAAGCGTAAATCATTACAACTTTCTCAAAAGTATTACACTACTCATGGTTATGTGTGTGATATTTGTAGCATGAAGTTGATATATATTCTGTTTATATCTCTTCTGCCTGTGGAATGGAATGTTAGCCCTATCAAGTACTACTACCAGTAGTGGTAGTTAGATGATTCTTTTATTATTGTAATAAGTTGTGTGTGCATGCTTTTGCTGTCCTTAGACGAAGAAGGGAGGATATGAGGGTGAGTTCACTCTTGGTGCAATTGATAGCTTTTATAAGATTTTGGGATCTTAGGTAAAAGTACGAGATCTTGAATAAAGGCTAGTGGTGAAAGTAACTATTAATATAAGATAATAGGATGTAGGATGGAGATACTTGGACAGATAGTAGTGTTGTAGTAAGTGGAAGAAAGAACGTATTTTAAAGTTCAAGAGACTCTTCGTCTTTTCTTACCTTGAGATAAGCATCCTCGGCCTCTTTGTACAACTGGAGGTTGTTATAGGTTCTTCCAACATTGATGTGAGCACCGATGTCATCTGATTGCACACTGAATTGAAAACGGTCACATTAATCAACCCTCTCTTTTACTTTCAGTCCACTAACCACGTAAAATACGGCAGGGAGAATAGATCCTAAGGTATAATGTTTTATATTGGGGTATTGGCTGTAGGTAAAGGATAGGTGGGGATGTTATTTCTTAAGGTAAGAGAGTAATAGGTAGGAGATCGGGGAGAAAGCAAGTAAACACCATCACCACCACCACTACCAACCAGCCACCACCACCACCACTAGTGACTAGAGGTAAGGGGTACAACAGGGGAAAGACTTTCTCCTTTGACATCTTCTAAGCAAACCAAATAAAAGAAAATTTTCTCAAGGAATTTAGTCGACCTTAGGTCCACAATAAACTCCTTCATTACTACAGAGCAGCTCAAATCTTTACCTCTCTACTTATTATGTCATAAAAGGCTTAAGTTTAACCTCTCCTTCTTTTCCATCATCATCATCATCGTCTAAGCGTCACCATTTCAACATCATCACCCCCTACTTTCTCCATTCTTTCCTTTGGCTCCTTTCAATAGGACTAATATTAAATAAAATAGTAATAGGGTTTAAGCTGAAGAGATGCAAAACTAAAGTGGTTTGGGACTACGTTATATATTCTCCACTTGGCAGCTAGTTAGTAGTACAAAATTAAATATATTTATAACGTATTTCACAGAAGAAATGTCATTATGAAATAACCAGCAGCCTTTCTTAAAACTTCTCCAGTTCATTTCATAAATCCTATTTCCTTCTGAAATACTACAATAATACACATAAACTTCTTTAGTATATGTGGAATATATCTATATGTCCTGAAGCATTTCTAAAGCCATAATATTAGACTTGCAGGAGCCCAGATCAGCTCTCAAGTTGAAAAGGAGTGGTTTACACTGTCGAAAGTATTGGTAACAAGTCCCCCTTAATTCCATCTTGGTCTTCTTATTAACAAAGAATTCGATCTTTAAGTTTAATCAGAAGAGAATTTATGCAAGAAGACGCGTCTCTCCTTCACTGGTTACTAGCTGACTTTTGAACATTCAATACGAAAGCACAAGTCCATCCTATCTGATAATAATAATCAAAGGCACAAGTTGTTGAATTCAATAGCTGAAACTCTTGAGCGAAAAATTTGTGGTGCCTTCAGCTATGTTTAAATTACTTCATGTCAGTCAGTTTTCGTGGCTTTCCAAGTTCATTAGTTTCTCATCAACTACTCTTTCATCTTTTGCTCCTTCATCCCTCATAGTGTATTATTGCCTTGTATTTCACCTATAACTTTATGTAAGCTTTGCCCTGTCGTCGTGAAGACAGTAAGAATACTACCTAGTTAGTAGTAAGTAGTGGTGGTTGCACAGCTTTCCGAAGACTCCTACTGCTCCAATGCTCTCATCTCCAGATTTTGAGATAAGGGGCTATAATATAGTATCTTGTGTTGAAATTCGGGAAAAGTTTGTTGGAAAAGGATTTGCCTTCCGCATTCCCCCAAATACTAACGGGTAAATTGCTACCAAAGCTTTATTATTTTAAGCAAGAAAATTAACTTGCCAGACTAGTTTGCTTTTATTACGGAGCATGAATCTGTCACCCCTTGAGCATTCAAATTCATTTAGAAGGAGTTAGCTGGATACCAGATTTAAGAAAATGATACGTATGTGCTATGCCATTAAATTCACATGTTGTTTGCTGTATGTTCTTTGCTATGACATCCTCTGCGTTTGTATAACTACTGTACTGATCTAAAGTTTGCTTTCCACAAGACCAATTTTCATTTTAGGATCAAAATGAAGCAACATCACTCATCCTCAGTTGTATTCCTTAATAAAGGAGTAGTAATTAGATATGGGCCTTTGTGAGATCATTATAGGTAAGTAGGTACTTGGGAAGAATGAGTTGTCTTATTTACGAGGGGTAACATGAGAGAAAATTAACTTGTCTTAACTCTTAAGCTCCTTGGTTATGGCTGCGTTCCCTTATAACGGTTTTACTTTGTAGGTGACATTGATACACAGAGAAGAGCCTAGTCTTATTGTTAGTCGCTTGGGAGGAAGAAATTCGACTTTAAGAGTTAAGGTAGTCGATCGGTTGGTAGGGATTCATCTAAATAAGTTCGAGAATCCAAGACTTTGGAGACATTACCCAAGACGTCGCCTGAGTCGAAATGTTACTTAAACTTTAGTTGGACAAAGAATATTATTACTTGGGAAGAAGTACATGAAGATTTCTAACAATAAGTTGGATTGAGTAACAAAGCTTGCTATTGGGTGGCCTGAGTACACTTACATCCTGCCGATAGATCAACTCAAGGAGAATTTATGGTCAAGAGAAAGGAAAGAAACCCCAAGGATCTGCTGATTTATCTCATTTTCGACTATGGCAAAACTGACTTATTGGTAAAGTTTACCTCTCCTTCAATTTACTACCTTCCCTACTGCTCCCAAATACCTTGTTCGGATTTTTGGATTGGAAGTACCAAACAGGAGTAGCAGGACCCTCATAGATAACCTTTACTATTTACTACAGCACTGCCTACACCGTAGTATTACTACTGTGCCTGGAGAAAGTACTTTCTAAAAAATATATATAATAATATGTGTGTGTACACATTCTGTGCATTAGTCTCAACAGGCTAAGTCTCAATTTTCTACCCTCAATCCCTGTCTCCTTCCTTTGGCTTAACTTTTATTTATGCGTGCATCCGGCCAAGCAAAAATACTTTTTTCCGTTTCTTAGTTTACAGGACTTTTTTGAAAAACGATGTTCAACAATAAGTACATTATATTATAAAGAAACTGCTTATACACCTTGCCTTAGATCTTGTTCAATATGACTTGGGGATTCCTTTATAACTTTGTAACTCAACTATGACTCCACACTGCTTAACTACTTCCAGTCTGACTTTCAACTCCAAGTTCATCTCACTGGCTTGACTACTACTACCCACACTGTATTGCAGTTTTCTTTATATACATTTCAGAAAGAAAGCAAAAAGGTAATCCCCTTTCCTCAGTCAACTCAACTGACTTCTATTTTCCTCAGATTCACAATGCCTTATACCCTTTTGGCATAACTGGTTCTTTAGTTAGTTTAGTATGAGAAGTAAATTTACGAAGCGAAATAAATCCTTCACTGAAAGGCAGAAACATTCTCAATCAACTCAATACTACAAACAGAAGGTGTGTGAGAAAGCTGGCAACTTTAACAAGGAATCACTTAAGATGATCAATGGAAGTTACAACTTGTGAAGTAAATAGTAAGAAGTTGAGTACTACTCTAAGCATGTTTGCACATCTTCTGTAAGAAATATTCTGTAGAATTAGAGATTTTAGCACTTATACTACATCTGTCTACATAATAATAGATAGCACGGCTAATTGTGCAGGACAACGGTGTTTCTCAACATCCATTTTAATTAAGAGCTTTCTGTCTCCTGAGATAAGAATCTGAGCGGATCTGAATCATAATAATTTCTAGACTTATCGAGGCTCCATTTAAGAAAAGTTATGTCTTAAAGATAGTTAGTTTCAACTAGTAAAGAGGCCGAACTCCAATAGCCCTCCATGCATATATACTTCCGTAGCAAATGCTGAAATAGTTTATACTGGTGGTGGTATTGGTAGGGGGTGACCAAAAGAAAGGTGAAGAAGTTGGAAAAGGGTTAAAAAGACTCAAGACTACTAAGGAGCTGAGGGAGAGCACAAATGGGCTAATAAGTACAAAACTAAGAAGTCAAGTCTTACCTAACAGCTTTTTGAAAGTAAAACAATGCCTGTTTGTATTTCCCTTGGCTCTCCAAAGCATGGCCAACATTGTTATATAATTTCGCATTCTTCTGATTCACTTTCAAGCCAGCCATAAAAATTGAGTATTCCGATTCCCAGTCAAAGTTTCGAACGTGAGTTTTTTGCCCGTGGATGAGAATAAGGGTGGCTAAAAATAACCAGCACCACTTCCTTCGTTCCCTGTAAAAATATTTACAAATTGTTTTAAGACCCCCGTCAGGTTGGGCAGACTTTGTATTGTAAAATTCATTAGACAGTTTATTTTTACTACTACACGATTTTAAAGACAATTTGTAATTTCGTATTCATTTCAATTAGGTACTTGTCAATTCCATGTGTTTTATCGGGTTGATAATAAAACTATTTTTTAAAGAAAATAATTAAAATCTTATTTTAAACACAAAAAGTCCATCCTCGATCTAAAATGTTCAAGATATGCAATAAAAATTAAAGCTTATTCGAAAATATAACATTTTAATAGAAACTTTTCGGTTGGTATAATTTTAAAAATTTAATGTTAAAGTTATATGAACAATCAAAAATCAACTTGACACATGGTTAATCTACAGTATTATCAAAGTATCACATTTTGTGCTAGATACTGCAAATGAGGAAATAACACAATACATAAATCCATTGTTTCGTATCTCATAGATGACATAAACAACGAATAGAAAGCTTGATGACAAAAAGAAAGTCATGAAATAGAAAGGGAGTCGTAGTGTCAACTTACTTGTTTGAAGAATAAATACGTGTCCATCCGTATGCAACAAGGAGGCAAAAGCCCATAGAAGGGATGTACAGGATCCTCTCCGCAATTACAAAGCCCACAGGGAAAAAGAGATTAGACGCAGGGAGAAACGGGAAGACCATCAGTGACAATCCCTGCCAAACAAACACAAATCACCAAATATGTTCTGACATGTTAGTTTTCATTGCTTGCTATTCCTATTCCTATTGCTGATGCTCTTTTTTGACATTCTGAGTCCGTATGACTTGACTTCATGTTATTATTTAATCTTCTATCATTCACGGCTACATAACTTGACGTTGAATCAAGCAACTATACACAGCCACCAGTCACCATAGGCAAACCAAGTGCTTTCCCTTCGGCATTTACTTTCCCTTCCTGTGCTTTCCCATTTCATCCCTACATTTCATTTATATTGTCCTTTTGTGTGATCTGATGTGATAATAGTGAGATCACTGGCACATACAACACCATAATAACATTATCGTAAGGCATACATACAAAGAGAGTTGGCTAGAAAGGACAATGTATATTGTGTATATAAATCCTTCATAATACGCGTGCGGTCAGACAAGGTTTCTCGTTGTGTGCACTTGTCTCACTGACTTTGGTGCAAACAATAAGAGCTTTCCCCAGCCAGAAGCTTTAATCATAAAAGTTGTCCAAAAACAACAAACGATCTTTCCATGATTGCACCAGCAAAGCCATCATCATCCTCATCAAGATCTATTCCACACTGGTCCAGAATGTCGAAGTACCTTTATTAAACTAGCTCCAAACATGAGCATACACATACCGCCAAAGACTGAGATAATAATGAAACTAAGTTAATAGGATTTTATTCATTAGTGAACTTCCATGGCTTCGGACTTATTTCAAAAAGTGAGCCTTAGATTAATCAATTCTATTCAGGATATCTAATAATGTAATTTCATACATGAGTATACACTTCCGATCCGATAGTAAAATAATACCGTTTAAAGGATAAGCTCACCATGATGACGATATTTGAGTGACGATCACTGGGTCGTGACAAAGCTGTCTTGGCCAGCAAAAGGAAAACCGCGTAGGTAGCAGCTGTAGCCAAGTTACGTGGATCCATCCATTTTTCAACAAGGGCAACAGTGCCCATCGTCCAGTCGCAGCAAAGATCAGATGGAAATAAGAGAAGCCAGACGTTAAGACTGATGAGATAGTTGTAGCTGAGGTATTTTGTTGGATACTCGGCCACTGATGCTGGATTATCAAACCTGAAATGCCCCCAAATTATTTTATTCATTAGTTATAAAACTTAATTCATTGTAATACATTTCCATACAAGTATAAATTAATCAACCATTAATTTAAAAACTAAGAACTAATCAATTTCATTTTATAACTGTACGCAAAACTCATAAATACTCAAAGATTAACACATAAAAGAAGCAAAAGCGATGGAATGAAATTTTCATGTAAGTGAAAGCCCCTACAGAGTGGGAGTACTAACGGCAGTTGTAGTTATTATTAATGCATTCGCAATTTACTGGGCAAAATTATGAATCTCCTTTGCTACTAAATTCTACTAGATATTCTAAAATGACTGTGTAACATTGCGGATAGTACACTCTCAGAAAGTGAAATTCAAATGATGAAGTCAGATAAAATTAAATCAACAGCAGCAGAAGCTTAGTACAAGTCACAAAAGGAATTATAAAATAAAGGGGTTATTTTGCAAGCTCTGACTACATCTTCAGCATGTTAGCACATTTACTTGTTTCATATATTCCTACGTGTCTCACTTTAGTTTCCTTTTGTACTCTAATATTAGCCTAAATAGACTTGCTGTACTTTTAGGCTTAACGCTAACGTAGATAGTAGTAGATAACAAAGAGCTCAAGATTAGCTTAAAATGCAAAGCTCTTCAAAGTCAACCATTGGGTTCTACTATGAATTCTTCAGGATGATAAAATACAGGGCAAATATTCAAATAAATTAGATTATAAAAGCAGCAATTCTTTTAAAAAATAAGGATGTAAGTTTAAGGATGTAAGATGATGCATTATTCTACTTATTGGAAGAAATTGAAATCAATGGGTTCTAGGATCAATCATCTCCCCCTTTTAATACCCTGCAGTCCAGTTTACCCCCATCCCCAAAACACTTCATCTTTAATAGATCACATATGACGAAATACACAAAATTTATTCACGCATTTCCATCTGTCCATGTGTAACCACATTGTACACTGGATTGTTCAACCCATCCTAAATTTTAAGAAACTCGTAAGTGAAATCAGGATTGAACTGTAGGAAATAAAACGTAGGGGATAAATAATCCTTTCACCAACCATGCTGTCCTCATGACCAACTTAGCATGTTGCTTCAACCTTATTCAACTCACGTAAAATTCAGCATTCATCAATTGCTACCTATTTTTATGTCATGTTTGGATTAAACGTGACTAATGGTTCATAAATAATCCAGTAAAAAATTACTACTTAAGCATACACAAATATCTCGGATTAAATACCACCCGAAATGCTTTCTTTTTCTCTAAACACCCCATCCCTATTATTTCAAATGAAGACTCAATTCCACATCTCATTCCTCATTTACTACCAAAGTATCATCCTCGTCATCACCATTATCATCCCAAGCTATTATGTTTAATCATCATGAATTCAAATTTATATTGGGGTAATCAGCTTATGTTAAAGTATTGTTGTTAAATGGATATAAATGTAAGGTATAAGAAAGCTTAGATATTTAATAGCTTGATTCTCATATTATACACAAACGTAGGGTACATATGGAGGCTCTCTCAATTCAATGGATTTACCACCTGCGGTGAAAGTGCCTTTTCCTTCTCATTTTCACTCACCATCGCCTTTTGTTTCCTTCCTTCATACCTTTCTTCCTATTATTTCACACATTTGCTACAGTTCTGGTAGAAACCTAAGGCTCAACCGTTATAATACAATTGCTACTATTGCTCACTTTCATAAATGTAACATTTAACTACGTTACCACCTATAACAATATATATACTTTGTGCATTTTACTTCTTTCTACTACTACCACCACTGCTTTCTATCTCACATGAAGACTTGAGAGTAGTTTGGCTATGCTCTATGTATTTATTCACACTTTCACGTCAACCTGTAAATCCCCTGTCTGAAAGAAATGAAAAATCATTGAACATCCAGCAGCGTATATTTCCCTGTGTATAGACTACATTATAACCCACACCAAGAGGATTTTCTATTTTACCACAGAGATAAGTCTTATCGTGTAAGTATGTATGAATTTCCTTTTCGTTTGTAAACTTCATGCATTTCCTTTTTTCCAGTTTCAAATGAGACGGATTGAAATGGTAACCCTTTACCTCCACGTGTATGTATCCCTTTAAGTATGTAGTCATATATATGGGTAATATTGTGATAGAACTGGAAAAAAATGAATGAATGTCTGAATACTTGTAACTTAAGCCTTTTTCCCTATTTTTTCTTCCCTTGTTCCATGTTCTTTTTTAAGTTAATCCAGGGGAGAAAAAAATCATCCGTTTGGTGGCATTTTTCTTTAAAAGAGTTGTGCATACTTGGTATTATAGTTAGTTGAGACTACTAGTGCCTAGTATTAACACATTTCTTTGTATTGCACTTTCGCCTTTTCGTATGCTTTGTGAAATATGCTTTCTTTCTGTCGTACAACTTACACGTCTTAAATAAGGATTTTTACCCAAGAGGCTGCTTCCATTTATTCAGTTAGAGCAAACATTGTAATGCGTAATATTATAGGACTTTTGATAAGCTTGCGTTCTCACTGGAATAATAAAATTGCTATAAATAAATAGACTATTTGAGCTGTGCAGCTAAGCCGATGCATCTACGTAATAAATTTATTCATTATTATTATTTTTATTTCGAGGATTATTATTATCCTTCAAAAATAATGCCTTAAGATACTTAATACAAAGCATAATTCATGTTATACGAGTAAATCTCCTATCCTTAAGAGCTCCAACAATTCATGCCCGTTTAAATTCATGATAAGTAGCCCATTGTCAAATCTTAAGCGATAACCCTACTCAGAAGCATGCAAGTCATTTAATTTACTCTTCTCGGAAATGATCATGCATGGGAACTTATAGAAAGCAGACATCTTTTTTTGGGGAAAAATCTGGTTTAGACAGTGTAACATTCAAGGGCTTTAAACTGACGATAATGCGTTTAGGGGGTTATTTAAGCTCAGTAAAAACTGAAATATATAGGTACATTTTTGAAATAAATGATGAGATAAGTATAAAAAATGCATTTTCTGAAAGCCGATCAAATACATATTAAATTTTGTGAGGAAATTCTGCATCATGGAAAATTAATTCAATGGCTTACCTTGTGAAAACAGGTAGCTGGGTACCCATCACGAATAGACGAGCACCTAACAGCATAATCCCCATCCCTATCACGGCCGAAACGCGTGTAGTCACAGGAGAAAACCATCCAGGAAGGGTACCCTTGCCACGAAGTAAAGGTCCAAAAACGTTGAAAAGGTCCTTCACTCTCAACTGTAATCATAACACATACGTATACGTAACCATAATCATAACATAAGGCCCAATGAGCTCATAACTCGTAGACTAATGTCCTCACAAAGAAAGTCAACTTGTCGGGGGGAGAAAATTGGAAGCATTCTAAGTCTGATAGATTTTTTCAGGAAAAACTTTTACATCGGTTCGGATGGAATCTATTTGTACACATGTACTCCGTATATAAACCGGGTAGGGTTATTTTCCACGATTGACTTTGACTACTCCTACTACTAACAATATTGTTATTTGTTTCGTTTTCGTACCTTTTGTGCGATGAATATTTCATATACTATACAGATTCCAAGTACAGTGATTCCTTGTTCCTTGCACAACATTGCAATTGCCACGAGGAGCCAGACAACAAGCATAAGTTTCCAATCTGTGACAAAAAGATGTAATAAAAATTCAGCGATAAATACCAAATCAAAGCAGTAAACTTTCATTGCCTGACGTAACTTTTTAACCTGAATGTGAAACCATATACTTCGTATCTCTTCTAGAGGTTTTTTTTATTGAACAAAGCCATTTGGTCCATTTGTTTTAGTTTCATTTCATTGGATCCCACATAGATATATATATGTGCGTACATAAATACATGTTTACTTAAGACCCACAGAACAAAAGAATAGCTAAGATCCGTAAAAGGAGAAGGAGGTATTGAAATGAATGGTAAAAAGAAGGAAACTTATTTGGATGAAAGGAACACTTTTACTCTGAGTTGACATTTATACAAGAATAAAGAACTAATAAATACAGTGGTCAAGTCTGAACAAACATATACATAAAGAACAAGTTGAAGACGACGCTTAGTAAGAGAATCCCTTTCACATTGAAAGGGAACAAGAATAAGAAAGTAAAAGTTGACACCGAAGGCTTCTCTCTTACTGACACATAAATTTTCATGGAATACTGGCAATGCATACGGTACACTTGAAGGCACTTACTAAACCTTAGGACTAGCTATCGTTTTTTCATATAGTATTATTGTATAAAGATGAATATAACATAAATATGCTGGTGAAGAGTGAAGAAGGGCAAAAAAAGTCCATTTTAGAAGGAGACAGGTGAGTTGTAGCTTATGGAAGTGAAGGAAACGGGAAGCCATATTATATCATACTAAAATAGGACAATTGTACACTGCAGTAGAATACGATACACATCTTATCGAAGAAGACACTAGTACAAATATCGCATATCCTCTCACTCAGCCGCCCTTGTCCTTTTTATACTTTTTTCCTTATCCTGTGGAAATTTCTTAGCCCAAGGAAACAAAAGATGAAGAGGACGGAACTCTTAGAATGATGCTGCTTTTTACTCCTGTCAAGGCACATCCAGATCTCTTTATCCTAAAGAAAAATATTGTACCAGAGTTGAAATACCTTTTGGTGAACTTACTTGGTAACTTCATACACAAAAGTACAGGGTGGAAATTCACTGGAGTGGTAGTTGGTCCAAAGAGGTAGCAAAAATAGTTGGGAGAGTTACTCAGAAGAAAGTCTTTGAGGAAAAGTAGAAATTACTCGAGCAAAGTAGACTCAGCTTGGTTTTACTTGTACGGGGGAATGGATTTCGCATGTATATGTTATTTCAGCCAACTAAAGTCTCGTTGGTACATTACCTACTACAATTTCTCTAGTGCTTGGTGACAGGCTCTTTTTTCTGAGGAAACTGAATGCCCTCAAGAAGATCTCACATATCGTATTACATTCCATTTTGTATTCTATAATATGTACTATGACGACGGGAATCTTACACCTATCGGCATAACCATCCTGAGAAGTGTTGTATAACCGCTAACGCAGTATCAAATAAAAAACAGCTAATATTACATTCTTTTGTAAGCTTTCCACGATAAAGCCATCGTCTACATGTATCATTTTGCCTAAGTTTTCTATCTGGGTGTTATTATAATGATTCTGAGACAAATATTTTCGTAGATGCGTTGTATATTTTTTAAAACAAGAAAAAAAAAGAAAATCTGCTGAACTAGTGAACAATGCTTGTTGTATTTTACTTAGGGATTAATCAAACTACTTTAACTCGTAACAACTCAACCAAACATTCTTAGGAAATACCAATGTTCAGACTTTCACCAAAACTTGAAATTTGCTTGTGTCAACTGTGTTCTAAAATATAGCTATAACTCACTAACAAAATTACTTTAACAGGTCAACAGACTTTGTATCTTCTTACTGTAAAGAGAGAGAAAGGAAACTACTAAATAAACCAAAAATCTAACACAACCCATGAGAAATCTGTAGAAGGAAAGCTATTTAATGACTTATACAAGGAAAATACCTTAAAAGGATGGAAACAATGTTTTAGATCAAGTTATCTCAATTAACAGCTAATTTGATTGAAACCGACACTGTGATATTGGAAAAGGGGTCATTGAGATACACAATGTATTTTAAGCCACATCCTAGACCCTAGAATTTGAACATATTCCCCTTTCTTTTACAACTATACCTTTCAGTACAGAACATACTTACTTGGTTTCAGTACGCCATACTCTATTCTATTCGAATTCGAATCCAAAGTCCATGCATGAGAATTCATATAGTGTAAAGACCGAAAGTAGCCTTCAGAAGGTTAGGCAGTAAGGTATGAAAATAAATGATCAGCCAGTTGCTTGCTAATGATATGGAAGGGAATTGAGGAGTCCCTTGAGATCGGATGAGCCAAATCATTACAGTCACCCTAGAAACATTGGCCACAAATCATTCGGCTGCTCAGAGATCCCACACCGACAAACGGACAGACTGTTTGGCCCTGCTACTACTGCTACAAAAGTAAGATCCTACTATCTAGCCAACATGATTTCCTCGCTGCCACGTCAATTACTCCCATAGGTCATTATCTCTATTGCTGGTCGCTCCCTAGACAAATTTTTAACTTTCTACTATCCCAAACTACATCTAACCGATCCATATCTTTCACTTATAGACTTCCCTATGTACATTTTCCTCATTCTTATCCCCTCTTTCTGACGTCTTTCAAGTTAGCACTTTCACCATGAAGTAGAAAATGAGATGTACGATGTTTTACTGAATTTACCAAGCCATTTTTTGTTTTACTCAATCTCAAAGGTTCCAATTGGAAATCATCAGATATTTTTGCACTAGACTTCTTAGTAATAAAAGACATGAAAATATTTGCCATAGTGCACTTTATTCAGGTAATAAGGGTAACCTTGCTCAGCCAATTGTGATATTTTAGTAAAGCCGAAAGCCCATAATATACTTTTTACCCTTTTCCTTTGCCACAATGTCATAAAGTAATAATAATAATAAGTTCACTTTGCGTTTCCAAGACATGTTAAAAATGTTCAACTTCCCTAACTCCCAGTTAGATCCTTATCATTGGGCACTATCAAATCATGCATGAACTGTATCGTTCAAGCCATCAGTACCTACCACACTTCAAAGTACATTCTAGCGAAACTTTTTCCATCTTCTGATAATGATGTTCCTACTACCAGTATTAAATTTATTGGAATTGAACCTTAGGATGCAGTAGAAGTATGCATGTACTACTTATTTGCCAGCACATACATTTATTTGGAGTGAAAGGGATGGAAATCCCCTAAGAAATAATGTACAAACTTACTTGCCAAGCCTCCACATAAATATTGGATAAGGACCGACCAAAATTATTCCCAAGCCATTTCATTCACTCATTGATTACATTTTGTTCAAAATGAATAATGCACCCGTCCATGTACCCTAATTTTTCATTGAATCTCCACAATGTCGATTTCTTCTTTCCGTATTCATTCCCCATTAACAACACAATAAGCCCTACTCACTCAGTCATATTATAGTAGAAACACAGTACATTAATGTTAGGAATGTACTAATGAGTAAGTGCAAAAGTTACATTTTGGTCGACTAGGGTCAGCCAGATTCTTTTATCCCTCCCTTCTTCACATAATTTTTCATTAAAATAAATTCACTCGTAAAGTAAAGTAAACGCGATTCATCTGATTACTGATTGGGCTCATTTTCCTTTCTAGAAAGTGAAAGGCACGAAAAAGCGGTTAGTAGCTATCAAAATCACTCTTCTGTAATAAAGACTTGCTATCACGCACAATTTTCTTCCATGCACTTCCCGGAAGCCTTTATGATTAATTTACCCATGGCTAATGACGTCGATCCCTCAAATCTAATAGTATAAGTAATATAAATATAACAAGGCTCACCCAACTATGTACTTTCTAAATTACAATTTCTATAAAACTGTGTGGATTTCATTCTATATCGCCCAATAATAAATCTTATCAAAGTCTCACTTCCTTCTCCTCCTCCCTAATTTGCATGTTCTACTTGGTTAGTCATCATCATTTGTCCTTTTCAATCACAATAATCACTGATTGTCCTTTATTCCTTCCTTCATCACTCTCTTAACCTATCTGCCTTTTCCAGTCTTAGCAAATTGCTTTCACAAATTTCCCAAATTATCCATCTCCGGCTGTACCAACCAACCAAGCCAGCCAGCCGGGGTGTAGGATAATTAGGCTCAACTTGTCAATCCAACCACTGACAACATTTTGTGCTTTATCCAAGGATCTATTTAATATTAGTATATATATGGGATACATTGTATTTTTATACCTATTTGAATATTTCGCTTCAAGCTTAACTTGTCTATCATTAGCATTTTCATTTCCATTTAGTCAAGGAAAGCCCGAGTTTCCTGTCATTATTAATTACAACTTCATGGTGGTAAGATTAGTGGTAAGGGAGTAAACTAAGCCCTGATACATTTTCTTACACGAATAGGACAGACATGATTGAACCGAATGGCTTTTCCTAGTAGGATACAAAGTGTTTTTGTTCTTGGCTTTTGTAATTGTTAAACAAAGTTGTGCAAAAGTAATCAAAATTTTCACATCATCCTCACCTGTTATTCTTTTCTTGGTTGTCGCTTTGACGTAAGTTGTGAAAGCCAGGATGAAAAAGATCGAGGACAAGCTCTCTGCCCTGCCGACCACACCAGTGACCTGAAAATGCAAACACATTAGTCATTACTTTATGTCCACTGGATGTAATTAATCACTTTGTTATTACTTTTCCTTTTACTGTTTTCATGCGTGATACATTTCCTTGAGTGTTTGATTTAACTCTTAGTTGTTAGGTCGTAATACATGTAAATACATGGTATACATTATGAGTACAAACTCAAATTTGGTTTATAGTACCATTAGTATTACGAAATTAAGATCAATATTGTAATTATAAAGTTCCCAAAGGTCAAATAAACATACTCTGTTACTTTACCTATTTTCATGAATGAAGCATCAATTTAAGCCAATTAATTTCCCGTAGTAGATGGAAAACGGACAAGCAATAAAACATAACATATTCAGAGTACTTTCACCTTTAGAGGATTATTCGATGCATTACATTCTACTGCAAACCTTAGTTCTCCCTTGATTTATCTAAAATATGTATAACTTAAACATATTCTGTGTCTTCCTACAGTTAGTTACCTTTCGGAAAAAGTTCCACTATTGTAGCGCAACTGTTACGCAACATTAGTAAAGCTGGTGAGTGTAACAGTGAGAAATCTTTGGATTCACAAACAAGAAGCAATCCGCGACAAGGCGACAGCTGCTCTAACCATGATTTATATCCGGGCATTAATGAAACAGTGTCATTCGAAACTCGTTACCTTGTTCATCATTTTGCAATGAGAGGGAAAACCACACATTACATGGGGATGAAAGTCAATTTATCTTTTGCCCTTTTTCAACAAACAAACAGCTTGGATGTCTTAGAGCACAAGAAATTTTATCTTTCAAAAATTTGATGCCTGGTCTGATATATAGATATAGTATAGTCAGCCACACTTTGCAATGCTGTACTTTCTCTTATGTATCTCAGCTTTCACTCACAATCAGTGAAGATCATGGTTGCTGCTAATTTTTCTTAAATTTTAGTACTTAAATATTATGTTTTAGATTTTTCCACCCCTTAATATAAATGATATTATTGTTTACTCTAACGGACTCAGGGGATTGCATTTTGATAATTTTTATTGATCTCTACTAGCTTTCGG
>JAQGBU010000297.1:0-38440 GCA_034698605.1 Isotoma decorata
CCTAAAAAAATTGTCAAATCAGGCCACACCCACTTTAACCCGTTTATAAATAACTCCAGTTGCATCTGCAACGCGCCAAAATAACGGCACGATTACCCGTCTGTCTTTCGACGTTTTGTTTTGTTTTTATTCAAAATTAAAATATCTTATGGTGCAGAGGGGGCATTTAAAAAGTTCCGTATAAAGGGCCAGAGGCCCTTGCATGGAAGTCTCTGTTCACCGTTGTGACCTATGGAGCCTACACTTGAAAACAGATTTTTAAAAAACCCATTGCAAAGTTATAGCGGTTTTACTGTAAACGCTATAGACAATGTAGCACAGGGGAACTTCACTTAATCTTCCCTTTGACCCTAGGTCCCGTTATGTAAAAATAGATTTCTAAAAAATTGGCCCCATCCAATGCTGAGAGACGTAACCCACCGACGGATAGACAGGCGTCGTCACCTCCATTCACATAAAGTAGCTCCACTACTTGATACATGATGAGGTTAATTTTTCTGAGTTTCTGTAGTTTTGACGAAAAATGAACAACAAGAGTAAAATGTTGTATTTACTTAAGGATCACGAGATCTCAGAAAATAGGACCCACCCACTACGTGATCAAACGTGATCAAATCACAAAAGACCCACCCACACATTTGATCACGAGATACTTGAACGGTCCCTTATGATGATTACCACCACGTCATTCACTCCATCCACATATCATAATTTATATTTAAAGCAACTTCTTGCTCTTGTCCAGGGGGAATGAATTGATTACAACTTGTAATTAACTAATTTCTACACTAAGATTTCTTAACTTTTACATCTTGAATAAGCTGTCAAAATCTCACAGTAGTAAGTAGTAGGGAAGGGGACGGATATTAAAGTGCGAAGGTGAGTTTTTTCTAATTTGTTTACTAATTTTAAATGTCAATTAAATTGTAAATCACTTGAGCATTGGTGAATTAATTGTGAATTGATTGTTGCCTGCTGGATAGTTTTTAATTTCTCATGCTTGTACTATCTACTAGTTCAGATAACAATTATTTCTAAATGTTGTCGTGAATGGAGAGAGCCATGTGTTGTTGTGTTGTATTGTTGATTGTATAATTTGTATATCAAACTATAATGTATAATGTATTGCTGGAATGCCGGGTGATAGGGATTAAAAATTACAAGTTATCCATTAAATCCAGTTTAATTATTTCAATTTGAGTAACCGAAAAATCAGGAGCGAATTTATTTCATAGGTATCAAGCCAAAGTCCAAGTCGGGTTATCAGCCGGTTTAGATTATGTCAAACTATTTTTCCAGCAGCTTTAACGGTGTCTTAGAAAGCAATATAGATACAAAATATGAAATAAACTTACATTAATTCTGTAAGTCGGCTTTTCCAGATTTAAGGTAAAGGAGGAACAATTGAAATTGAGGCTAATTTCTTTACAATTAATCAAGATGCCAATTTTCGCACATTGTTTGTATCGAAATTAGGTTTACCTTTTGGAAGTCAGTGAATTTTGTTTCAAATGTTTGTGAAGCGGACGTATAAAAAGGGTTATTTATTTCATGTTTAATTAGTAAAATCACATAGCAATTAGGAAAGAACCCTATGTCGTATTATGTCTTTCGAGAAAAACTGTAAAATATAATTGTATAATATACCGAGTTCAAGACTTAGCTGGTGTTTTTTGTTTTAATTATTATTCTCTGTCTGAGTGGGTATGGGGTAGAGTTGGGGTGGGCAATGATAAAAGGTTTTGTTCTGAATATGTAAAATATTAAAGGTCAGAGGTTCCTAAATAGTTTTCTAAATTGTTTACAAGATTATTTGATATTGGTGTGTGTTTCAAAGCGTGTTTCGACGTTAATAAAAACAAATGTTTTCTGTATTTGAATAGGAAAAGGAAAACAAGAAAAGTTAGTTAATTTCATTAGATTAACTATACGGAAGATATCATGGAAGCTATTTTTCGGATACCATTTACTTTTCTGGCGGTGCCGAATATCAAAATTAGGAAGCCTTTTTGGGTTGTCCAACCCTCAGCAATGGTTATCTTCTCCCTAGCCCTGTTCTCCTACTTTCTGGTTACAGCTGGTAAGTTTAATTTAAGCGTGATCCAAATGTAACTTGAAAAGTGATTATATTCGACTAATTTATTTTTATTTGCAGGTGTGATTTATGATGTGATCGTGGAACCTCCTGGTGTAGGTAGTACAGTTGATGAACGAGGAATTTCTAGACCCGTAAGTTTGACCTCTTTCATTTATGTCATATATGTTAATTTTTAAAAATTAAATGCTTCATAAATCAATCCACGTAGATGGTAAATTTCGTGAAGTAGACATACGAATTTAATCAAGCAGGTTACACTTTAAATGCAGTGTAAAAGTTTTTAGACAAAAAAAGTCATTTTGAAATTTTTAACGCTTTTATTTCACGATATCAAAGATAGAATTTAAAACAATTAGTCCTTAATGAACTTCTAATTTTTTGAGTACTTTTTGCGATTTGGTTAACTGTAAAAAAATTAAAAGTAAAATCACGTATTAACTATTATGCAATACATAGTAGAATACCTGATTTAGCCCTTTGGAGGTAGGGACTTTTAAATTAATTTCTGAAAGGCAGTACGCTTTGTTTGGAGAAATTTCTTAACCATGTATTTTAAATTAATGAAATTGTGTGATTGATTTTAAATTAAAGTTTTTAAATTACATTTTTAAAAGGTCGCGTTCATGCCTTACCGAGTCAACGGACAGTACATCTTAGAAGGATTAGCTTCCAGTTTCTTATTTACAATGGGAGGACTTGGTTTCATCATTCTTTATAACAATCATGGCTACAGTGGAACATACAAATCTCATAGTAAACTTGGGTATTATCTAATGACTGCAGTTGGTTTCATTTGCGTTTTGGTATCCGTACTCACAACTCATATCTTCATGAAAATCAAACTACCGTAAGTTTATTATTATTCTGTACTTTCGACTTTACATGCAAACAGAAAAATAGATTATAATGCTGTTACCAGGTTTCCTTAAATGTTAATTTAACAAAACTATGCATATTTTATTTCAGTGGATACTACTTGCACCCATAGAGAGGAAAACTGAACTGAAAATTTCTTTGACGTCTTGTATGTACGGAGTATTTCATCAATACTTTTATGAATACAAAATTTATTACCGTACGCATATTTTATGTATATGTGAAATTAATTTATTACTTACTTTCCTTAACTTACTTACATGGCTTACTCTAATATGAAGTTGAATTCCCTAGTTATGTATTGTTAAGCTTTAACTCGTCTGAAAGCAAATATATGCAAAATGTTTTTGCTATCTAAAATCTAAACTGCGGAGCTCATTATTTCTCCAACCATTCAATTGTTGATTCCATAAAAATAGTTACTACCTCTTAGCATTTGTTATTAATATTAAGAAATACCATTTTTGAGCCACGTGCCCATTTAAACAACGCTGGTCTCGGTTCATAGGGACATTGCAGTGATTGCAGCATTTCATAGCAACTGAGGACAACGTGGAAAGAATTCTGGCACAGTTCTACAGTTGAAGGACCATGCATTCCTCCTACACGTGAAGGTTAAGGAACCCTAAAACCGCATGCAACCGGCAAAAATGATTATACGTTGAAAGAAATAAGCCTTAGAATTGACAGCATTGGCTACTTTATACTAACTCTGACTGACTGAGTACCAGGTTCAGGAATCCGGGATTTCGGACTGTATGCAGGAGTGCCTTATAAAGATAGAATTTGTGCAAGCGCAAAGGAAGGGTGGATTTTTTGATATTGAAATACCCTAGTGTTTACAATATACGGGGATTTGTCATATTCGTACTTGTGTATCTCTTCATATCCTTGGAACACTAAAATATTCCGCATTACATGGTGCTATTCTCGGGATTCTTCTTCAAGTTTTTCAGGGAGCATGGGAGAATGACGTGTATTATTCTCGGTTGAAACGAAACCTTTTCTGCCTGTCTCCCGACTGTTCTCGGTCCTTTCCTGATGTGAGTGTTGAGCTGTAAAGTCGTTGCGATTTTTATCGTAAACTTATTTTTGAGAAATTATTGTTCGTAAAAATGTAATTCCTTGCGCTAATTGCTGTCGTCTCGCTGTCGACAATCAGCACAATAACAACAATATACACTCATGGTAAGCATTCTCTTTTACTTTTAATCATTTATTAATTCGAAAGTAGATTAAAACCTTAGTCAATTCTATACATGATCATATATTTACTACGGTTAGAAGAAAGAACATCCAGTTGGCCTTTTCATATAGGGTAGTATGACTAATTTCTTGGAATTTTAACATTTGATATTAGATACAAGGATTTTAAAGGGTTAGAATTACAGTATCTAACATTTGAATGGTTATAAAAAACCTATGGAAGGCGGAGGTGAAAAAAGTAAGATAGGGGAAAATATTTGTTAGCAAAAGGCATGGCAATTCATGACATATATAGCAAATCCGAGGTTATATTCCATCCCAGACACTTCTTTCGCACCGTGGATTTCTAGCCATTTCGAGACATATTATTATCGAGCAAATAGGCTACAAGCACAAGCTACTCTATAGATTAATTGAATTTGGCTACTTACACCTCTACCTGCACCTGTCCCTCTGTACTTTGAACTTTATTACGTGTACTTCTATGCATATGAAAATGGATAAACTAATTTCTATATGAGACAAAGTACAAAGAGCAGTAAATGCAAAAGCAGGGAATATTAAAGTGAAGAAAGTCTTGTTAATTAGTTTATCAATAATTGGTTACTAAACACGAAGTAGATATTTCACATGTTGTCAAAGCTCGTAATGTTTGATGAAAAACAAATCTGTTTATGCCTTTTGGCCCAAAAGACGGAGAATATTAGAGTAGTAGATCACATCGTTATTGAGTTGGGAAATTGGGACACTTTCCCTAACTGAGAAATCAATAAAAACCCTATACACCTCTTGGTGAAGGAGACATTTTTTTTATTAAATTATTACTTCCTCTACTATACTAGTGCAATGCAATGCATGCATGTTTTACCCTATTAGGTAAATTGGTATGATAAAAAAGTGAATGTCAGAGGAAGGATACAGAATTTGCTACTTGAAACCTTACCTAACATAATAGATAAGAATCGATTTTGGATTGTGTCCTTATTCTTATGCTCTTTTCAACTAATACATTGATTGTGAGTTCAGGGTCAATTTATGATCTCATATTTTCTTTATCATAATAGTAATAAAATCCTGAATTCTATGGGAAAAAGAGAAGCATTGGAAGACATTCTCAGACAATTATAATCACTTTGATTTCTTCGACAACTAGATTTCTTCACCCAGGCATTTTTATAACCTTCCTCGTAGTTTGTAATATTAATCATGGCCGGTATGAATATGAAGATGGTATGGGTACAAGTTGCACATAATATATTTACCATTATGAAATAATGACATTCATGGCTTAAAATGTTACAAAATAAATAATTTGCATAGAATTGTACCATCATAATATTTTGTCCCTTCGGCAGCTTCAAGGGTATACGTATGTACTTGGCATTTTCTGTGTCTATTTTGAAAGAAATCATAGCTATGACTTATTTTCTACTATTCTCGATTACAACTTGCAATAATTTGAGTAAAATTGATTTCGGCCCAAGTAGTAATCAAGTTGTAAAATTTCAAACAAAAAGCTAGTGATTCTTGGGTAACCTTTCCTTACACTACTTTCTTGCAAATATTGTCTGCTTTTTCTTGGAAAGTTAAGAAAGTGTCAAGTGTAGGAGAGTAAAGTTAATAAAATATTCATCCTATCGGTAGGGTGGTTGACTGAAATAGCAATTATAGAATTAACTGCTGCGTAGTATCAAGGCAAAACTAACTATATTCACATTCAAATGTAGGTAAGGTTCATATAAGGTAACAATTTTTTAAGCAATTTTTTGAGCAGGCTTCTAGGAAATAGTTCTATACACTTTACCAACTTAGCCTATATTATTACATTAGGTGCCACGTGTCATCAATTGTTTGATTAAAATTTAACTTTTTACGATTGCATGGTTTTGTTTCCTGTTCCCAAAAAAAAAACTGATACGTGTTCTTATTAGTGTTCCACATCCCACCTAGTTACAAGACACCCGGGGAGACAACGCTAGCTCAATATTGATACCTTCGAAGAATATTATCAACATATTTTCAGCAGACTTGTTCCCTTAAATAACTATCATAGGTAATAACTGCTATAGTATCAAGGTAAAAACAGCCCTATGCAAAGTCTAAAATAGTCAGGGATTAAGAAGTTACCAATCGTTTGACCTTAATTTAAGTTTCTGCGAAACAGGTCATGAAGAAATTTTATTTAAGCAAAGTCTACAACTAGAGTAGCCATTAGGTGACACGTTGTACAATTTCATACTCTAGCTTCCTGGTTAAAAAAATATCTAATACGTGTCTCAATTTCTGTCTCAGTTACAAAATACAACTCGATCATTATCGATATCTTCGAATAATCTTATCCATTCATTCGAGATTCGAGACATAAAAATCTTTGAATAAGTACCGACTGAAGGTGATAAAATTTGCCACCTGATACTCTTTATATTGACCTTGCATACCTCTTTTTCATACCAAAGGCTATATAGATTGATAGAAAGGATTTCATAGTGTCTCAAGAAGAGTCCTAGTCATCCTCAGCTTCAAAGACGCCAAAGCAAAACTTTCCTATTGCCAATAACTCTTTGTAATCTTGATATTGAAACCCTGCTAAAAGTTTTTCCAGTTCTTTATTTCTCAATCAGTATACTGAGTTGGTGAGAGCGAGATGGTCAATTTATTTCGTGCAATTTAAGCATGCTATTGAACAATACAACTTTATCTGCTTAAAGTGTACATCGATTAATTGAAATCTTACCATATGGCCCACATCGGATGTCAAAAGGTATTCAAATAGATTTTGATTTTTCTCTCTCATAGGAATCAAATTTTTATGTGGTATTTAGGTGAAAATCTCTATCCATACGTTTTTTTGTACACGAGAAGCAGACAAAAAATTCTGAAATTATTATTGGTATGTCGTCCTTTGCTAATGCCAACGTCAACTTGGATGGTCACTTCATAACATTGCATATTAAATTTTAAAATGTCACCATCCTAATTTTAAGACAAAAAACATGTTCCATTGCAATATTAAAATACTTATACGGGTAACCGGGTAAGACTCTGTTATTTGTCTTGTGACATATACGATAACTCTCTTGTATGTTATTAATACCGACCGGTAATGATAAAACATAAATGCAACCTGTAGGTGCATCTTCTTCACGACTACTTATTCCCAAAAAATATCATTTCGTTAGCTCATGCAATATCTGATTTCTCGATCGATTCTATCAGTTCTTAAATTACAAGAAAAAATTAGAATTTTGTTTGAATATCAATTATGAAAAAAGTATTATTATGAAAAAATCCCAGGCATGTGGAACGGAAAATGACGGATTATTTTTTTTACTGCATACAGACATCCGAGACATTAGTTGTTAATTGTCATGAATGCATATTATAAACTGTTTAAATTAATAAAATAAAAATAGATGGATCCATTAGACAAACATACTTTCTTTCCTACAGGAATATAATGTGTATATGGTGAGTTTCAATCGAATTCTATACCTTAAATTTGAAACCTTAGCTATCAAAGCTCATGATAATGTGTATGAACAATTTTGTCATCCGCCTGAGCATTATAAGGCAAATAATTGAAATGGTTCAATTAATTTAATATCTTTTTTATTCTTTACTTGTTCCATTGTTCGTTTGTTCTTTGTTCTAGCTATAAAAATAAATTTCTTTAAGATTGTTGATGGTATAATAGTAAATCTAATAGTATATATGACGCAGGTCATAATTTCCCATTGAATATAATTGAATTAGAAGGGTAGATGAAAAGTGATCTTTATTTTTTAATGAAATTCAATACCCGTAGACAACATACCTATATATGTTTGTAAAACAATAATTTACGACAAACTTGCGTTTACCTTACTTCATGTTTATAAGGATTTTGACTCGCTTTTAAACAATTACTATACTTATTTTTATTTTATGAATATATTTTATGATGGTAATATTACAGTTTCTTACAAAATATGTAACTTCATTGACTTAAAATTAGAAATGACTGCAGGTGCATACAAGATATAGAAATAACACATGGTAAAAAATTAAGTGTAATAAAATTAAAGTCATAGCAGTAACTTTTTCTGTGTAATGCGGTTTCCTGTCATAATAGCTTATTAGGTGTGTAGGGATCTTAACAAAACAGTAAATTATGCATGGAGAAAGCTAATATCTTTATGGAAAGATATGTTAGAAAATTCTTTAGTGTTTATATATTTTTAATAGGGTTAAGATAATTCGGTTTTTCCTGGGATGCTGTTCGATATCCACGAAATTATCATCAAAAGAGAGTCTGAGTGGATACTACGAAACCTGAAGAAACTTATTGATACAATCAAAGAAGGGCTTTCTGAAATAAGATCAAAACCAGAAGCAAAAATGGCAACTGATAGTACTAAACCGATGTTCACCATCACACCAGCGTCCAGTTACTCTTCAGTGTCAACAGAAGCTGTTCCAGCAAAACCATCCGAAGTTGCCATCGGAATACCTGCATCTGACTCCACAGCTCGCCTGATGCCAACCCCAACTGATGATATGGCGAGCCAAGACTCAAGGGAATCATTGCTTGTAGGGGGACGAAAAGAATCCTGGGGAACTATCTTATGTCAGGTTTTCTTTCCATTCGTCATTGCAGGTCTCGGAATGGTTGGAGCAGGGCTCATCCTTGACAAAGTCAAGGTCAGTATTTCTAATTTTGAACTTGCAAGATAAAAAATACCTTAATTTTTATCTGGTATTAGATAACATTCTTTTTTGACATTTAGGACTGGGTGGTCTTTACTGAAGTACCGGAATTCCTTGTTTTGGTCACTCCACTGTTGGGACTGAAGGGAAACTTAGAGATGACACTGGCTTCGCGACTATCCACTCATGCCAACTTAGGACATATTGACTCTAGGGAAGCCAAATGGAAAATCTGCTGGGGAAACTTAAGTCTGATTCAGGTAAATATGTGGATGTATAAAGTATTATGGTGTCTGTTTATGGTGTTATGAGCTGAACGTTTTAAAATAGACGATTTTCATTTACAATCCAAATTATTTTTATAAATTGCAGGTCCAAGGAATCGTTGTCGGCTTTCTATCATCTATCGTTGCGATTTTTATTGGAGTGATACTTCCAGGGGAAAAACCCTTCGACATGCAAAATGCACTTTTACTTTGTTCCAGCAGTATTGCCACGGCTTCGATTGCCAGCTTTGTTCTAGGTAATTTTACACGTTTTATTATATTACACTTTGAGAATAAGTTGTACGTAAACCCTGGAATCAGACTGAAAAGTTTGCTAATAGCTTTAGATTCATTTTTTAGGTGGACTCATGGTTGGGGTCATTTTTCTTTCAAGAATGTTAAATATAAATCCAGACAATGTAGCCACTCCGATTGCTGGTACCGTAGGTGATGTAACCACCTTGGGACTTTTAGCATATATTTCGACGGGACTGCATTCAAATATGGGTAAAGTTTATTACATCATTACTCGTAAATTCAGTACAAATGGCTTGTAAAAGGGTTAAAATAAATAGTTTACTGATTGTATTGCAGACAAACCTTGGATTTGTCCACTTATAATAGCATGTTTTGCATTCATTGCGACTCCAGCTATGGTGTGGCTAACCTATAATAATGAACATACAAAAAAGGTGCTAACAACAGGTTGGACGCCAGTGATATCTGCTATGTTAATTAGCAGGTACGATTATATTTTTGTATTGTTTCCTTCCATTCTAAATTTAAAACTGCAAAACAACTTTTATTTTTGGCATTCGTATCTGAAAACATATTTTTGCATTTTACAGTGGGGGTGGATTAATCTTGGATAAAGCTGAGCAAAAATTTGCTGCATTGGCCCTTTACCAACCGGTCATCAATGGCGTTGGAGGGAACTTAGTCTCCGTTCAGGCCAGTAGAATCTCAACTGCTCTTCATCGTGATTCCAGACCAGGTCAACTGCCAGAAGGGAGTACTACCGTTTGGAAGTCTCCTTGGGAGGTGTTCGCAAAAATGGGTGAGCCCTTTGAATTATACATAATTGGCTAAAATAGTTAATTACTTGGAACTTTTAGAGCATTTATTTACTATAAAAAACAAACATTTCGCCCAATTTTATCAAATTACAATTACAATATTGCAAAACAACGCAGCTCATATATTACATTGTAACATTGCTTATTTCTACAACAATAGTAATTTAATATAAAATTAATCAATTGATTTTCAGGTGTTGACTCAGTCGCTGCCAGAGTCTTGCTTGGAATGGTCATCCCTGGACATGCGATTTTTGCAACAGTAATTTATTTGGTTTCCGCAGATGCACAAAATTCTCTTTCATTTATCACATTTTATGTGATTGCTGCTCTTATTCAGGTAAAAAATTAAAAAAAAATAGTTGCTTTTGAAATACAAGATAGAATAACATATTACGGTGAAAAAAATTGTTTAACAATTTGATTACTTCATTTCTAGGTCGGTTTTCTTCTTTACCTTGCCCAAGTTCTTATTCGTTGGTTTTGGTTGAAACAAATTGATCCTGACACATCATCAATTCCGTATTTGACTGCACTCGGTGACCTCATAGGAACGGCGTTTCTTTTCCTTGCCTTCCAATTGGCAGCTATTATTCAGCCGTCATAAAGGCATAAATTATTTTCATGAAAAAATCGTGTTCGCTGCTATTTAGGTACATTTTAATTTACTTTCTCATTTAAACTGAGCTAAAAGGCCCGAAAAGTAGGTTTCATTAGTTACTGTTACTATCAAGTTGACTACACTGTATTGAATTTTAGATGGTAGAATCTACAATTTATTTCATTTCATTATTGGGCCATTTAAACGAATGATAATAACTTAAAAATGGGTGGCTGGGTGTCAAGAACCATCTTATTAATCTATACTTTTATTAAGATGATTGCATAAAATTTATCTCGTTTTATGAATGTGTCTTTCAAGACAGTTATCTTTTATTTCGTCCTCCTTTTAGTTCATAGCCTTAATAATAAATTTTAGGTGATAGAAGTACCTGGTACCAATACACCTGATTTAAAATAAATGTTACGTATTGGATGGTTTGAGACTCAACACTCAATCATATACATATATATATATATTATATTAACATCCATCCAAAAACAATATCGGTTAAACATTAATTACGAGAGTGCAGATGCATCAGTTGCGAATGTAAATGAAAGATATCAAAAATGTTTGACAAATTCGGAAAAATTAAATAATTAAAACACACCGGTAACAACAATTTTTCTATGTTAAGTTTGTAATTTACATGCATTGTGTAGTATCTAATAAATAATTCATTTTGACTTCTAACATTATGACCGATTCTGTTTTTAAAAAACCTGTAATCTATACCTCAACCTTTCGTCGTCTTCCTATTTAAAGTTTCTATCTGAGTTGAAAACTTAAGCCGACAAATGTTTTTATTCAGAATCAAAAATCCGAAATTTTTACATTTATGTACAGGATATTTTGTACAATTAGATGTGTTAAATACTAATTCGGCTTCTAGTATTATCACAAGGGTGTTTAAACATTGTTTTTATTTCCATTTTCATGAAAGTATTAATCTTTTGTGATTAAAAAAGTGTAAAACTATAATTTAAAAGATTGATTTAGTATCAGTTTAAAATATCTCATGTAAAGACTGTAAGCCAGATTTATGGTGTCAATGGTGTGAATCCTTGATTGTAGTATGAACATTTTATGATATCACAGCAAGTCTGGATCCTTTCATTTACAGTCGCATTTGCTCGATGTATTATGTGAAATGTGATGTGGAAGAATGATTTAGCAATAAATATTTTTAAAAAACCTAATCTACATTTGCAGTTGTTATATCTGACGTTTTTTTATTTATTGGTAAGGCACCACTACCTTGCTAATGTGTTTTCATCTAATTGTCATGTGTGTGTAGTCAGGAAAAGGCATTTTAACATTTGCATTATACATGATCTTTCAACTTATTGGACGTCTTGAGAAGACAGACGAGTTTACTAATTGTCTCTATCTCAATCTGTAAATGACAGTAAACATTTGATGATTTCCTAAAGCACTATATTTACTATTTGAATTATTTCTGGGATGATCAATAGCATCATTCATCCATCCATACACCAGTTTTGTTTTAATTATTAAAATTTTTTATACCAACATTTCTGTTAAAGCACTTAAGAGGACTGAAGAGCTGTCCAAGTAGCATCTCATTATAATTTATTGATATTCGATTGATAATAAAAAGAAAAATACCTTAAAGTAGGATTTATTCCCTTTATAAGAGATCTAGTCGTTTGTCACTTTTCGACACTTTACTGTCGTAGTGAATAAATATTATATTGTATTTCCAATTGAAATGGTGATTACCGTTACCAGAAACCAAGAAATTTCGTGTCTATCGAATACTGTATTTTCCATCAAAAATCAAAATATTACAATGTATTGTAAAGGGTAAATAAGGGAACGCTTAAGAATTGTATAGTAACATTTTCTTAAGTTTTCAAGCTTTCATCTTTTTCAGATTGTCATCAGAATAATTCATGTAAAAGTTGGAATTTGATAAGGTATGTATAGACATGGATTTTATTATAATGATGATTTTTTCAGTAGTTTCTAATGGAAATTAAATGTAATTTTTTAGTAAACGCAAGGGACTAGAAAATTTTAAAATTGAATCAATAGAAAATAAAATTAGGGTAACCAGCGAATACATAACAATGTCTATATATAACCTTCCTCCAAAGATCAGTTTACTAACAAATCCTGAAATTTCTGGAACGAAAAATCAGACAAAAAACTCCGTCATCATATTATATAACTCCTTTCACAATTCCATTTAATCGATTAGATTTAATTTCAACGATTTATCAGTCTATGCCGATAAAAAAAACATTTTTATTGAGTCTAGTCGTCTGCAATTTTTAATTTCCTTAAAGATCAATGCTATCTAACCTAACATAGAAAATAACTTTAAAAAACTACTCAAATTACAAACTTCATGCAGCCACTTAAGCTTATCAGCTATAACAACTGTGGGAAAGCTCATCTATCTGCAATGCCAAAAGCTAGTTAAATTTGTTACCCCATCGCATCGGCATCGTATTGATTTTATGATATCTTCTTGTTATTCCGTGATTTTTTGTACACGTCGGTAGGTAGACAAATAACACAAGTTGCATGCAATTCTACAATATATATCCAGTTTCACAAATGCCATTTCATGATCTTCACGTTCAGCTTTCCTTTTTCGAATGCATTATTTCTAAACGTTTACCCTTCAGCACAATAACCTATCCAATGATATAATGTTTCTTATAATTAGAGTCTTTAATTAATTAGTTAAAGCATTCTCATCATTAATTCATCCCATGAGTTCACAATTTAAATTCAAAAACACCAATCAATATTATATTATAAACCCAGAATTATGAAAGAATATTTGGAATTTATTTTAATGATTCTTACTTTAAAATTTAAGTTACTTCTTATTCCTTTCAGTATCATTTATAATTATAATTTACAACGGAAAAAATACATCATTTAATACACTCAAATCAAACAATATTATAATCTAGATTTTGAGTCTTCAGGTTTTTTGATCAAATAAATTAAAAAACTAATAATATTATTAGAATTCATTATCAATTCTTTTTGTTCATAATTTAAAAACCCTAATTGCATAATTAATTTCCAAATAAAATGGAAAAACCTAGATAGAGTGAAAGAATCCACACAACCACATGTCTCAGCTTAAGAATTCTATAAAATGAAAATTATAGCTTTCAATTTTAACTCAATGTAAACTATTCCCCTTTCATAATTTCTTTCTAAATTCAATCATTAAGCTTTCAATACAAACAATTAATATCTTCCAAGTGTAAATCTTAATTAACCAAAAATCTCCATAATCTTTATTATTTTAAGTAATTAATCCAATTCCAATTGCATTTTACATCCATTCTACACAAATCATCATCTCCTCAAGTCATTTCATGATCATCATCGTAATAATGCTATAATTTCTCGAGACAGACAAAAGAATTACAATATTGCAATGGTAATCCTAATGGTAAATAAGGCATGCAATATGCAATGCAATAAGCAACGGAATATATCCCATACCACTTCTTTATACCAAAAATGTAGTGGATCATCCACAGAGAGAGTGGGGAGGGAAAGGTCTAGAGCCATTGGTGAGTAGTGACTTTTATATAAGAATGTGTGTGTGATTTAGACGCAGGAGCGGAGGAATCAAGTAGAAAGTCCTTGTTGCAAGTCTCCAGTAAATGGCCAGTATGGACGAATGCCTCTTCCCCTAGGAAGCCATACTGGTCTTCTTGGATGCATTTTGGATGGGTTTGGATGTAGAAGAAGGAAAGGGAGAGAGGGCCATTAAAAAGAGGTGTACGAGAGGAGCAGCAGCACATCTCACCTCAAACCAACAACCACTACTACTCTGAACCAACGCCAACCAAACGCCATTGCACTCTTGTAGAGATCGGCACACCACTGGATTCTTCTCAAAAATATTCAACACATTTCTACAGATAAATCATCATTAAAAACCCCCAGGCACTTACCTACTCATCTTTATAACTTAACTACAATTAAAAATCATCTCCTTTGGTTTTTATAAATCCACATTTAAAAACGTAAGTATTTTTATTTTAAATAAAAAATTAACAAGACCATTTCGTCTTACGCCTTTCATCCTCCTTCATTTTTCCATCTTCTTCCCTTTATTCCCACAATAATAACAATATACATTGAGTTTCCAACACTACTTCTCTCCATAACATTTGCATTCCTTCTCTTTTGCTGGTAGTCGGTGTGGCCGTTCATATTTATCGTGCATGGTTCGTATCATCTTTTTTCAAGGATGTTAAACTGTCTTTTCTTACTAAACTTACTGTGTAACCGTGTACTTACTGCTGCACACTGAACTGTTAAAACTTGTTTAAGAGAAGGGGGGAACTAGGTTTCTTTGTTTGGAGGAGATTGGTATGGAATTAAGTGTTAGTTTTGGATTAAGAGGGAGAGGGATTTAATTATTGCATTTTGAATTTTGAGGCTTGCGTAATAATTTTTAATTATGAATTATAAATTGAAAGGTTCTGGGTAATGAATTAATTACTAATTTACTAATATTATTCATTATTATTATTTTGTAGCTTTTATACATAATTTTACAGTTAAACAGTCAACAGTTGACAGTGTCAGCTTAGGATCGAGGTTTGATAGTAACGGCAAATAATATACCACAGCCACACACAGCGTTGGCTATTGAAATTGATATCGCTGATTTTGCAGTCATTCGGGTCTCTAAGTGAAATTAAAGTTTGATAAGGATGAAGAATGTTAGATTGAGATTGAACACGTTACACGTTAGTTTTAATAAATATTGCCTATTTCCTCCCTGCTGTTGGCTGTCTTATCATCATTTACTTCGTCTTTCCTTACATTTAGCATGTGTGATGTTTAGATAATATTATTCCTATTATGTGACTCTTCTTCAGGTCTAGGTCATCGTAATAAAGTTACATATTTAAACCCAGGTCATGGGGGCTGTACTAAAATATAATTTGGGGTTAGAAGACTATAAGACGCTTACAGGAGCTTGAGTCAGTCAGGGTCAATATTATATCCTATGCATTGAATACAAGGCTCCTAAATTTATACACAAGATCTATATATTTATATACTGAAAAGGAGACTGAGAGTCTAAGAGTACTGAAGACTTGTTGTAGGCATGGCAAGGGAAAAATCGAAGATCGAAATAACTCGGATAGGAAGAAGGGAAGAAGTAGGGAGTATCGGATGGAAATGCATAGGGTTTTCTCCTGGTAGGCATGTCCAGTAGGGCTTCCTCGGATTCTATAAAAAACGAAAAGTACACTCGTTCAATCTAATTTTAAGGACTAGGGTACGGACTACAGGACAAGCTATGAGAGTCGATAAGGGTCGTAATGACAACTCCTTTTTTTAAAAGTCAATAGGAATTAGGTGTAGTAGCTTGAAAGGTTGAACTTGTGCACGTAAATAGGTAGGATTACGGCACTGTTAGTTGTTGAGGAAGCTAAAAGAATGTGTTGTTGTTTGGTGCAGCAGCCTGAAGATCTCAAGATTTTTCAAGTTTATTTTTATTATTTTTTATGGTAAGGCAAGCCCAGTTAATCTTATAGTATATTGGTCATGTCATGAGGTCATGACTCTTTGAACTATGGACTATGGTATGATTATAAGTATTTAAAAGATTAGGTTATTATTAAGGATTTAGGATACTAATGATTAGGTTTAAAATAAAATACAATAAAGTTTGCTTTCAAGGGCTTCAGGCACGGTACTTAATTATTTTTCACTCGGAACATTAAAATTATATATTAATATATCAGCTTTCAAGTAAATGTAATTAATGATTGGATTTGCTTTATAGTTGATTGGTAGTTTAGTTGTTAATTGAAAAGATTTCTGTAAAACTATTTAGACAGACTTCTTAAACACTATGCGTAGGCAGTAAACGTGTACATTAAATATTTCGTTTAACTGAGTGGTTTGAATCTTAAGTAAAAGCTTTTATTTGATGTACTGTTTTAGACTAATTAAAATGTCAGTAAGTTAAATAAATACATAAACAAGTGAGTTAAAATCAGTCAAATTTCAATCTTCTATCTATAGTATTAGCCATATAATATGTAGAGTGACCAAATGTTTGATGATAGATGAGTGATGTTATAGGGTAGACAGTTTATTTAGTCTTATAATATTAAAACTTGTATTTTTTTGTTGAGGTTAGGGTTGACACTATACCGCACGGCTGCCTGACACTGACTCCAAGTATGAAGTAATTGTGGATTGTGGATTGTTATTACAGTATGCAGTTGATGTTAACACATGTCCTTTCGGGTCACTACTGTGATATAACTTATCCTGTGTATTTATACATTTTTCATAATTTTATTTTTAGCTGTCACTATTCAGCTAGCAGCTGGGGCAGCTCAGTCACATCACGGCTTGTAAAAAGTTCACAAACATTACTTCAGACTTACGGTTGAGGCTGATACTGATGGTGACGCAAATTTAGTGTCTTGTCTTGTGCTTTTATGCGTGTGTACCGGTCATTACAGGTTAACCGTAGTATAATACGGTGACGGTACTCATTTGCAACGTGGCCCAGCAAATGAACTAAATCCAGCTTTCGGTATTCAATACAAAACTAAGCAACTAATCCGCTGTTAGCGATTACATTTGCTATTCCTTTCTACAATGGCTGTAAATGAAGCTGATTTACAAAATGTAATCTATGTTGATTTTGTTGATGTAAGATTTACCCTTGACCTTTACTTGCTATTTATTTTACAACATACTGCAACGGCAGTAAAAAGTATCTTTAATAAAATATTTTTGATTGTTTTACAGATGGCTGAGGGAATGGTACCGGGATCTGTGATACAAGGAGAGGCACACTTGGTCGCTGTGGCCGCTGCAGCGAATGCTTCTGCTGCTTTGGAATTGGGTGGCGCCTCTGGATCTCTCATCAGGCGGCCATTTGATCCTGTTGCTCATGAACTTGATGCAACTTTCCGCCTGACAAAATATGCTGATTTAAAAGGATGAGGGTGTAAGGTCCCCCAGGAGACTCTTTTGAAGCTCTTGGAGGGACTACAGGAGGATCCAAGCGCCACCCAAGACGTCCATTATTTACATCATACAATGGGAGTTCCACGGTTGGGTATGAAACCATATCAATTATTTATGACCTTGGAATTTTTAAGAAGCAGGCTAAGGTAGGGTTGTGAGTAAAAATAAATGAAGGGATTCACTAGCGTAGGTAGCGACTAATGACATTTAAGGTTAGAAGGTTGGACTATCCATAGATGCAATTGCAGGTATCGGGATGGATGCATCAGTGACACCACTTCGTCATGGTGGACTCTGTTTAGTTCAAACAACTGATTTCTTTTATCCTCTGGTTGATGATCCATATATGCAAGGTAAGCAAATTATACAATTATCATTACAAATTCATTGTATGTATTAATTGATAAGCTTTTTTAATTACACTGCATGTTTTACATTAAAGGCAAAATCGCGTGTGCCAATGTTCTGAGTGATCTGTACGCCTTGGGTGTGACTGAATGTGACAACATGCTAATGCTTTTTGCCGTTTCATCGAAATTGACGGATAAGGAGCGAGATGTCGTCGTTCCATTAATGATGCGGGGTTTCAAGGTACTAGGTCGATATTGTTTAAGATTTCGAGAAACTTGCTTGAAATGGTTTTGTTGATGTTATAGGACGGAGCGATTGAGGCTGGAACAACAGTAACTGGGGGTCAAACTGTTATCAATCCTTGGATTACTGTAGGAGGGGTTGCATCGTCAGTTTGTCAAGCCCAAGAAATTATATTGTACGTTAATCTAAAATTTCGAAATTCGCAAAGTAATTCAAAAATGGATGATGATATGCAATGAATCTTATCTTAATAGACCAGAAAATGCTGTACCAGGCGATGTACTTGTTCTAACTAAACCATTGGGTACACAAGTTGCAGTAAATGCCCACCAATGGCTTGATATGCCAGAGCGATGGAATAGAATTAAATTGGTTGTTAGCGAAGAAGATGTACGGAAGGCGTACAACCGATCTATGGACTCTATGTCTAGACTGAATAGAACTGGTAATTTAAAATAAAGCTAACTAAATTGTGTCGATATCTGCGATTTTGCGATGATATTCACATTTAATAATATTCATACCCATTTCTGTATTACGTATCTAGCGGCCCGTTTAATGCACAAGTATAACGCACATGGAGCAACGGATGTTACCGGGTTTGGCCTCCTAGGTCACGCCCAAAATCTTGCTCGTAATCAGAAAGCAGAAGTGTCGTTTGTGATTCACAATCTTCCAGTAATTGCAAAGATGACAGCCGTGGCTAAGGCTTGTGGAAATATGTTTCAATTATTGCAAGGAATGTCAGCAGAAACTTCAGGTACTTACCTCTGCTTTAATAATCCAGTCATTCGAAAAATTTCGTGGAGCTAAGGTTAACATAATGATTGCTTTTCCTCAGGTGGGCTTCTAATCTGCCTTCCTAGAGAACAGGCCGCCGCATATTGCAAAGATATAGAGAAGCAAGAAGGATATCAAGCGTGGATCATCGGTATTGTAGAAAAAGGCAACCGCACTGCACGGATCATCGATAAGCCTCGAGTCATTGAAGTTCCTGCCAAGGAAAAGGATGGAGAGTTGTGGTAGCTTAAGTTGACTGATTCGTTTCGCTAAACTAGAGTATTCAGTTTGTGTGTGTGAAGTATGCTCTGTAAAAATTAACTCAAATGCGTACTATCGATGAATTGTCAGAATATTTGGTGCATAGTGGCCCCAAAACTGTGGAAGTTTCTATGTAAATTGAACGTAAATATGTAATGAAACTCATTCAACCTTTAATTGATTCAACCTTTAAACTCAAAGATATTGTTTGGACTTTGCTGTGTAGCCCTCGTAGTTACCCATATCACAAATTACTTAGCTCTATCCTGTATTTTGTATTTATGATCATTTGGCTTAATATCAAAAAATGTTTTAACTTGAACTTGAATGAGAACACTGAAGACACGTTTTATCGATCTCAAAAAACCTTTAAATTGTATAGACGCTTAGCATTGAATGATTGTTATGGGATAAATGGCTTATTGCCACGTCCATTACAGGATTGAACCAAATGCTATCGCTATCTCTATCCTAACCTCTGATTCGAACGACCTAACGTGTATCTCATTCTTAAGCTTCTAATTAATTCAATATAATGAAGTTTTTTAAAATCCTAAATGTTCAAATTGATCTTTCCCAACTGTCTTTGATAAAATTACACTGTCTATGTATTGCTTGTTCTCAATCGCTTTCAACTTTCCACACTGTCTTTGATCAATTAATTAGGTATTTGGTGTAGTTGTGTAGAATAATAGAGAATATGTTACTGAGGAAAGTACAGCATTTAATGGAGTGAATTATCTTAAAAATGAAATTGTCCTTACCATTCCAAGTTGATAAGTTTTAACAGCTAGGTATGTAGATTTTGTGTGGATAAGTACTAGAGTTGCAATTGTGTATTTTTTTGACGGTTAAATGAGTATGATTAAAGCCTGTTTTATATGCCGATGCGCGATGTATCACTAAATGAGTCTTGCCATCTTTATTCCTTGACATAAAATAGTAAAAGGTTAAGGACATTCAATTTGTTTAAAAAATAAAACCAGGTAAAGACACTTTTTTAAAACTTATTCATTTTATTTATTGAAAGTCCGAAGTAAAAGTATAAGAATGATTAATCACCCATATCGGTTCAAATCGTCTTGTGAAGGACCTTTTAGATGCGTAATTATTAAATTAAGTAACTTAAATTTATTTGACCAAACAAATTAATTTAATTTGGCACTATTTAGGCCTTTCGTTACTTATCTGTCAATAATCATATTCCGTTTTAGATTGTGTTAAATACGCCAATAAATGCACGAGTTTTTCTTAATAACTAAATTTCTGTCTGCGGACCTTATTCCTTACTTATTAATTAGTTCATCAGTCCTAAAAGTCCTAATTATTTTTTTTACATTCTGTAACTGAATTACTATACGTATGGCAGATTAATACTGCTAACTTAAGAACCACCCATTCATTCTCATAAATAACAACTAAATTTCAAATCAAACGTTACCTGCCTCAACCGTTAGTTCACATTCATTTAGAAAAATCGCCAATTCAGGAAATTCACAATGTTAAGCACTTACAAATTAACCCTCAAATATAGACTAGAAATGTATACACTTACATACTTCGCAAACTAAAATCCTCATAAGCTGTCAAAAATGCTAAAATTGCATAGCAAGAAGTTGCGGTATTATTTGTTCGAAAGTAATGTTATTCGGTTCGACGGGATAATTTATCAATTAAGGCACTGATTACGACATTTTAAGCAGATTCTGATTAATTATTTTTTCTTCTACTTCAAAGTATGACGAGTTACAAATGGACTTTGAAGCAGAGTTGGCTGAGTTTCAATCACACGAGCAACTAAATTATCTATGTAATCTTCCATATCACTAAGTTTTTGCTTTTGATATTCCAGGGTGGCCTGTTGGTTGATGACGATTTCAATTAAGTCCTAAAATAAATTTTTTTAAATTATTAAATAATAGTTTTTGACATTATGAAATTAACAAGAAATCATTAAGCCTGTCACCTCTCTTGATTTTGTTTCGTATTTTTTCAAGATATCACGAGGTAAACGATGATCATTTTGATGATAATCTTTCATTTGAATCGGACTTGTTACAGCTATTGGAGTTCCTTTCTGATTCTCATCTTCTAGGGCAATTAATTAACATTTCATCAAAAAACTATCCTTAACTTTCAAATTAACTTATTCGGCACTAAAGCGAATCTCACCATGCTTATTGTTTGATCCTCCAAATATAGATGCAAGAGATTCTTTCACAGAGTGTCGGGTTGATTCTTTCTGTTTGGTTTGAGGTGTAGTCTGGACAGGTTCGGGAGTTGCCACTGGGCTAGGCGTCGGTTTCGTTGCTGTCTCCTCAAATTTCGATACATTTTGCACTTGACGAGGTTTAGGTACTGGTTCCTTTTCTTTTGGTATGGTAACTGTTGGAAATGGAGAAACTGATTGCTTGTTCTTTGGTGGAGTTGGAGATGCTTTTGCTTCCTCAACTTTATCAATGATTTCTTTCTTCTCCGGAAGTTGAAACTGTGGTTGGGGTTGCACCGAAGGTGTGACTTCCGGTTTCGTTTCTAATTGACGACCAAAATCAGAAACAGGTGAGTTAGGGACACAGAGAATGTGTATGCAAATCAAAAGTCCAACAATCTATATACCTGCAGCAGGTTTTCCTTCAAAGCTATATTGCTTTCCAAACAATTTAGCCTCCCAATCATCAACTGGCCCAGAACTCCAACGCTGCTGAGATTTTTCTGTGACCTTTTCCGTTTTAGGAGGTTTGACAGGAGGTGGGGTGGCATAGTTTCTTCGAAGGAACTCTCCTCCACCGAGATTTTCCAGTGAACCATCCTTTGGTGTGGATATAGCTACTTGAGAAACACTAAGCGAGCTGTGGCTGCTTCGGTGTGAGAGTTCTTCAAACTGGATACATATTTAAAGAAATCATCTTTGATTATCCTATTTGACCCAACTACAAGGATTCTTATTAAAATTTCGTAGATGAATTGTTACCCTAAATTCATCCTCTTCATCACTTATAACACCAGGGTCAGCATCTTGAAGGGTACTTGACCGTTGGACTTTGGCAAAATGGTTACCAGTTATCCCACTTTGCTCTGGAATTGATCCAAACACATCATCTTTTGGCTTCTTCTTTCCTCGACCAGGTAGAGTTGAGACCTTATGTCCCACTGCCTTTGCTAAATTTTTAATGCTACTCTTCTTTTCCTTCCCCAAACTAAGCAAACTTCCCCCTAAATATGCGTGCAATATTTAAGATTTCTTAAGTCTTTTTTTTCAAAATTAGGCGTTCATAAAATAGCACAAACGACCTACCCATCTTTTGTGATAGCTGACCAAATGAAGCTCGGATCCCATCTTTCTTATTGAAATCAGCCAAACTAGCAGCAGAGCTAACACCCGATTGAACCGTGAAGTTAACCTTAACTTCTATCTCTCCTCGAAATTTGTTCTTTTTATCTTGACCAGGTTTACTTTTCAGCTCGTACCATTTATTCTTTGGTTTATCGTATACTTCAAATTCTGCTAGAGGTATGGAAATTTGTCCAAGAAATTCATCGCCAATAAAATTCCGGTGAAGTACTGCTAGAACTATATCGGCTTTGTTTCCTTGTCGAGGAATAGGTCTACAAATAAAAACCAATTTTAGCTAATAAACTATGAATTAAATAAAAAATCTTGAAATTACTTTAAACTCTAAAAATAAAAATCATACAATTCACACTCCTCGTGCCATTCAACCGGGTCAACCGCTTTGTCTTTAACGGATGTCTGATACTTTTCTTTTCCCAAAGAGATGGTAACAAAAGCATCATTCGTACCTGAAACCAAGTTTTAGAAAAATAGTTAGAAACGCCTCACTCTTAAATTTCAATAAATCTTAAAAAGACACACATACCGTTTTTCCCCTTTTGGAGCAGTCCCCTTGCTCTTTGTACTGTAATATAAAATTTTAAAATTTTAAAATTTCACGTTTGAAACAACAAGATGTCTTTGTACTTTTAAAGCCTAATTTCTTGCCCCGAAGTTATCATAAATTACATTCAAAATTGTTCACATCATATATTTAAACTACTGAATTCTGATTTATATAATACAGATGCAGATACAGTATCAATTCATCTCACTACACAATACTAAAACTCTTCATGCATTAATTCAAATTCATCTTCAGAATAAAATCCTCATTAAATATAGATTATGTATTCTGAAGTTGAAGCAAGTAAAAGTGGGTGCCAACGTGCCAACTACCAATGCATGCATAATGTACATGATATTACTTATAATATTCCGTAAGAATATTACCTAAGAAAAAACTGATACAGACCAATTTGAATACTTTTTCACTTAACACTTACAAGCAAAAATATAATAAAATAATATGCAGTTTCTAACCTGTAACTTGAACGTGGGTTGGAGTCCACATATTTGTTCTTCACGGTATAAAATAAATTAAATTAATAATCAGCTCCAAAATAGAAATAACTTCATCCACATCCCAGATAAGAAAGTTATAGCTGTCCTAAAAAGAACCAGCCCCAGTGGACAAATGGTGGATTTATTGCACAAATAGTAATTTAATCTTCCCTTGGAAATCAATAAAATCCCTTTTTACTCCAAGCCCACCTTAAAGAATTTATTTCTCACGGTCAAAGGATCTAAAAGTGGTACCCAAACAAGAAATTACTTTAACTTTAAAAAAAAATTCGGCCTTGACTTTTTTTTTCCTTTATTATTTTGGCAATGAAAACAAAATAAATTTTTTATCCTGTAGTAACTATAGTAATAAAAAATACAGTAGTTTGAGCAAAATAAAAAAAATTCTCACCATAAAAACCCGAATTCGATTTTACACAAAAGCTCTATTCTTATCCGGAATTAAAACAATTCTTTCGTCTTTATTACTTGCTTGTAAGTAAGTCAGGTCCGGCTGACAGTCAATCATTAATTATTTTTAGTCACGGGCAATAAAATCATAAAATTATTTTCATTAATTTAATTACACATTTCATTACACTTGAACACACACTAACTACTATATTATTATTATTACACTTTTATTAAACTCGTGACTAATCCTAAATGGTAATCACTGATCAAATAAATGACATCAAAAATGTTTAAATAGAGGAGATGAAGTCTTGTGTAAGAATATGAGCCCTAAATGTAAAAATTAGAGTTAGTCATCGATGAGCAATAATAGAATAAAAGTTGTTTAATGTCTCCTAGTCGGGTTTAAAGTTACAAAAGTTAAAATGATAATGACGATGGGTGCGGGTGATTAGAGGAAACAATATTATTATTAATAGGGATTTTATCGAGGGGTTACAGAATACCCAGGCTGTCATTAACTGTAAAAAAATCTCAAACTATAAAAAAAAACCTTCACAGGGAGAGAAAAACTTAACTGTATTATTCTTTCCTATGGATTATTATAATGGGAAGAGCATGACAGATTTAAATAATACACATTACATTTATGTATCATGACTATAATATTGATGAGATTGAGATGATGACGATGGTACAGGTAAAGTAAATGGTAATTGGACGACCGACCAACCTTTTTTCCCTTTTAGCAACAACATATTCTATTATATTATATCTCTCTCTACCTGTACGTATCACTCTGATTTACAATTTAATAAACTTAACTTAGTAAAGGTAATAGTAAAGGTGAACCTAGACGTACAATATAATACAACCTGACAAACATATTATTGCATTATGTGGCAGAATGGGAAATACATACAGGTAGAATACCTCAGAAACAATGCATACATAGTGGGTTTTTCTACCTGAGTTTTAGAGTACAGATGGACTAGCTCATTTCCTTTACCCAAGAAGAAAATCACACAGAAAAACTTACCTGTGCAGTATTATTACAGGTATTAATAGGAATAGTTGTAATAACTCATCAGTGAATGATGATAATAGCAGCTCAGCTCATTTACTAATACAGAGAGACACAGGTAGAAAGAAACCGTAGGTAGTATGGATGCAATTAATACAAACAACTAGGAATCATTATAATTATTATTATATTATTAAGAGTTTTAGCTTAAAGCTTTATTTTATTCCGTCCGCTAGCTTTTTATTTCGCTGAGAGCAAATTGTAGGTTGCTAATTTGGCTTTGGCATCACAAATCGCATCGTAAGTGCATTGAATGGGTACATAAGATAAATTAAATGTTAAAATGTATACACATGTAAATGTCAGTAATGCTTTAAGTAACTGTTATTAGTGAAACTATCTTAATATATTCTATCAGAGAGAGAGATTCAATAATAGTATGGTATTTAAGTATGTAGGATATTTTAAGTAAAGTACAGCCCCATTTTGGATTCCATTGAAAAAGGTTACCCAGAAAGCTAAACAGAGATTAGTATTTTTGTTAATTTCAATTTGATTTACTTTCTACCATAGAATATAATATTAAATATAGAATTAATAAGTTGGTATACAATTTTTTGCTGTAATCCATCCGCAATCATAATCCAAAAAATGAGTACGGCTAAAATATTATGTACGCTTTATCATGCTTCTATGACTGTGATTAAAAGTAACTTAATCCTCTAATAACTCCCACTTTAATTTATATTTAAAGTACACCAAATACATATGAATGGGTTGGAGAATCTCTATAAATTTACTCCAAGACATGCAGTATGGGTAGAAACTTAAGTCGGTAAGCTAGTAGTAAATGGGTTATTATACTTCATCGAGTCAATTAATCCTGTCAATGAAATCCCGATAATTTGGGAGGAAAGACATTCGGCATTTTTTATCTAGTGTTATGTATACGGTAGTAGTTCTTTTTTATGAGCTACTATATCTTTATTTACGCTTGTCGGACATGATAAGTTTTTATGGCTTTGTTTCATAATGTTCATTAACATTATGTAGAGCTGTAAGCATTTTTGAAGGAATTTTGTTATGTTTTAATTACAAGTAAGGCTAATGAAAGGGTAACTTCAAGTGATAAGAACAAAAATTCATTCTGGAGCATTGGCTGGTAGCAGATATTTTGCATCCGCTTTTATTAATTTTTTATGTATTCGTGGACAGATGCATAGAATCGAGTTATTTTAAGTTAGGTACTTGTTTTGAAAATATAAAGTATGATTTTTCAATTTCTTTTTCAGCTTTTGTGAGCCAGTTATTTAATTTAGACCAAATTCAATGCTAATTTTTCATTTGAAGCAAAAAATTCCTGGGGTCAAAGTTGCATTAATTTGTAAGATTTTACAAAACATTTTTGGGTGCCAGAAAAAGAATCCCATAAACGAAAGTTTTCATCATACACTGACAAAAAGATTCAAGGAATTTTCTTTTTCTTGATATCTGATATAAATTATTCTGGTGGCATGCTTACTTAATAATTTTGTATGTTGGTGAAAAATAATGCAGAAAAAACATTTACATGAAAAAACTATTTTATAATGTTCAAATGTTTTTTTTTCATTTTTATTTAACGCGACCACTTATCACAATTTTGCAGATCTGTTAGTGTTACTCAATTGAATTGCTGAATGCGATAGATAGTGTGACATGTGATTGGAAAAGAAGTGTGCTTACAAATAGCACTGGCAGAGAAAAGTTAAATAATAAGATTACAACTAAGGACTAATCGTAGGTGGTTTATGTAGACTATTGGAATTCAGAATTTTCAAATAGGCATGCTGCATTCCATGGGTACCGCGTACCGACTGGAGCTATCTTCCGCATCACAGATATACTTGCCTATAATATAATATGTACGATTTAAAAAATGCCAGTTTTTATATTTACATCATTATCAATTATTAGTTAGATTAAAATAGGTAATCAGTACACACCTGAGACGAACCGTTTTTTAACTAGGGATACTCGATACCCAGGTCCTGCTAATTCGAAGTCACACCCTGATAATGTGGAGTTTTCACAGCTGAATTGCGCTGCGATGGTTCCCTGTGAGTATTTAAAATGAAAAAGTTTCCAACATACTGAACATCCATTGAGGCTAAAAATAGTAAGAATAAATCATACATACATGAGAGCTAGGTCCACTGGATATTTCAAAACGAGCTCGAAGGGATCCCACTCCAAGATTTTCTGATCTTGAAGAAAGGTTCGGTAGTTTCCAACAGGCCCGATTTGTAGTTGGAAACCTACGGTAAAATTTGATAGTTATTCCCACTATGGACGAAATAGTACCAAAATTATTCCATTTTGCATAAAATTTTGTCTTACCACGTTCCATTCGGTTTTGATTGCATTGTATTAACTCCACCATCCACTGGGGCTGCGATACAAACTTGCAGAAGTTGAGCCCCAGAAGCACTATCTCCTTTGTGATTTGTTACTACTTCTGATTGAGCAGCCTCCATAGCGTGGCTGTTATATTTGTAATCAATTCTAAGGTCAGTCTGATTCGACTCGCATTTCCAAAAAGCGATCAAATGCAGCGGACAAGATGCAGCACCTGGTTTGGGTTTAATCTAGAGAATAAGTGAATAAAATGAAGCTAAAATAAAGTTATATTGTAGCCTTAAAGTTGTCAGAAATTTGAATTAAAAAAATATTTTCCTACATGATATTTAAGAATGTCAACATTGAAGTAAGAAGCGTGAGGATTTTGTTCGGCATGATTTTTTAATAGGACTATCAAGGCACTCATATTAAACTCAAAATGCAGCTCGTCGTTGATTTCATCTCTAAATAGTCAAGGAAGAATCGAGAATTAGTTTTCCACTGACAATGTCAAATCATAAGTGTGCACTAACAAGTCTCTCTTCATTTTTGAATATCAAACATATAATGGACTTACACTTTAACTAGGTCTTTGTTTGATATTAAGCTATCGAGAGGTTGTTTGCTCCGAACTTTAAACGTTAACTGAGCTGGCGAAGGATTATTTGCAAACACTTGGATAATACCGGCTGGAAAGGACACCATCATATCACCTGTCATTTTTACTTGGCACCTGGTAAACAAATACAAGTACATATTCGTAGTTAAATAAAGTCAAAAAGTTCACTTAATTCTTGCACTGAAAAAACTTACATATTTTCATCATTTCCTTTAAAATAAGCGTGAACGATCTCATGGAATGCAACTGCTAAAGGTATCGAGTCAGCCATTCCTATTGTTAAAGGAGAAGGTCCTCGAGAACCGAGTAAATGACTTCCTATACTTCTAGTTTCCAAACTACTTATGCTTTCTGTTCTTGATACAGCTGGTGACGGAGAACCTGTGTTGCGCTGTAATATAACCTAAGAACAGATAGTCATTTAAAACCGTTTCACATCAAGTTCTGAGAACCATTAATTCTCGGGATTTTATATATATTTCGAGTGAAAGATGCATAGAGGTAATTTAAGTTCCAGTTTGTAAAAGGCATATCTGAAGTCAATTTTTTTGGCATAATTTTCCAGAAATATAATAGAAAGCTATGACTTTGAATACACACCGCATGAAAGACTAGATACCAAACAATTTATCTTTTTAAGAAAAGGTCTTATTTTATACGTAAGGGAATGAAGTCATTTGCCAGTACACAAGCCACCAATTTGAACTTTATGTTCCTGGGACCTTTGGAATAGGACCTGGGAACATTACTCGAAACACGGGAAAACAAAAATTCTAGGAACTTAAATAGACATGCATGTTTGCCCGGAAGCTTTAGAGACAGCCTTTAGTTGTATTCAGGCTTACCTCGGGCCTTGGTCTTGAAGGTGGCCTGGGTATCGACATTCCACTTGGAGTAGGGGTGTTCCTTTGGATTGTAGCTGACGATTTTGGTGGCAAGGCCGGCTGAATGTCTCCAACTTCAGCAAAGATATCACCAAGGTCTGGAAATCATTAAATAAATTAAATATCCGGATAATGAAAATTAAATTAATTTTTACTTAAATCTATGATAAGGTATACCGGCATAGCGTGAGGCGGCATCATTCTGGTTAAGCTTTGGACTAGACCTAGGATTAGGAGGTGCTATGGGAGGGCTCAACGGAGTGTACGGGTGTCTGGACGGCGGAGAACAACTCCCTATCTGCTGAGACTGTGACCGTTTCATCTGACTATCAGCTTCATGGAGAATTTTACGACCCTATAAAAAGGTAATTGAGTTTATTTTATTTTGACGTCAATCATTCCAGTGTTAACGAAATGAAGAGTTATGAAACCCTTACATTTAATCCTACTGGAGAAAGTGTTAAATTTTCCACAGTACTGCGAAGTTCATCAACACTGGCACTTAGAGGGGCTGTTCCATTAGTTAAAGGCTTAATTTCAACGTGTAGTCTCTTTTCCGGTTCTTCTTCTGCAAATTAGTTTATGTATAGCAACATTATTATCAGATTTCCTTTACTTAAAGAAATCTAAACTATAACTGTAACTTACCAGAATCTGAATCTGAACTAGAGTAGAAGCTGCTTTTATCGTTTTCCCAGGCAGGTCTAGGACGCACCGTATACCCTTCCTCATCAATTTCCGCAGTTGGAGTGTCTGACTTATGACTCTCATCTTTGTCCTCCCTAAAAGAAAAGACTCAAATCGTCAGCTACATTTCTGATAAAATACTAATTAAAAAAAACTCTAAAAATAGCTCTTCTTGCAAATGATTGCTCAGTGATTTTATTCAGCGGAAATGAATTTGCTTCTCGCCTACATCTGGCATCATCTAACTTACGCATCAGACTTGTCGTCTTTCCCATCTTGGCCATCCTTCTTCTTGGACTTTTTATCTTTTTTCTTGCCTCTTCGGCTTCTTAGAAACCCTATAAAGATTAGCACCACAGCTTTCAATCAATAATAACATCTACATTTTTGTCATTATTTGCTGAGGATGCCCCACAGGAATATTTTACTAATGAATATCTATACGAAATGTGCTTAGAGTGCTGAAACATGCGTCGTTTGCAGGCCGATTCTTTTCTCAACAAATCGAATATCAAATAGGGAAAGGAAATGGACAAGGGAACGATCAATAAATAATAAGATTCATCGAACTGCCAAAAATGTTGAATGATGTTGAATTCTTAATTCAGTCTAACTCCTCAAGAAGAAATCAGTTCGAGTCAATAATATAGGGAATGTAAGGGCTATGTGCTTTATAATTACAAAGTATTAATATGATTCATTTACACAAGAACGAACAGATCTCTCTGAGTACTCAAGTCGCGAATTTAAAAAATCATATACTACCCTTTTCAAAGTAATGTATTTAAAAGCTATAAGACAAAGGCAAACAGCAAGCAAACCAACACGTACATATAGAGAAGAGAACGAATATAATACCAAGGCCTTAAAAGCGGTGCAAATAGTCAATAAAATGTTGCCAAAGTGCATTATAATGGTTTTACATTTAGATCCTCTGTTGGATGATCTGGAAAGAGATGACTTGATGATCGCAGAATTGGGTTGTGTTTGTCCCAACCCAGAGCACAAATCCAAGCTTGGGGATTCAGTACCCTTGCTTGAACTGTTGCCTTTGCTTCCTGCAAAAAAGACCCACATCAAACATGACACCTTCAGTATTTAAGGCACAAGATATGATGAGAGTTTAGCGAATAAAACCCTCGTTGACCCCAACTTTTAAAAAATTAGTCAGAAAGAAAACAAACAACCACGAAATTGTGACAATTTTGTTACATTGTGCAATTTTACGGTGTGAGTTACGAGACCGTTATACGCATCGTTCAACCTTTACATTTCAATGATTAAAACTGATAATGGCTTTAAAAGTCAACCCACATTCACAAAACAAATCCCAGCATAGCACACAATACTCAATTATCATGATTACAGATCATTTAAGCCCCAGCTTCAAATCTCACAAGAAGCATAACCAGAACAAGACCAAAACCCAATTTCATTCAACTACAAAATGTCCGTTAGGGTACAATTACCATGTTTGATATGTTCTTATTCCTTATTATTTTACCGAAAACTTTACCGGAATAATCAAAATAACCGTAGACAAACTTTGCTACGACAAAATTGATTGTAGCACCACCACTAACACCTGTCTCCTTTTCAAAATAAACATTAAACTTTTAAAAAATTAATTTGATCATCATGAGCCTCTTGGCATTCTTATTATTCAATTTTAGTCATAATACGAAATAATACGTATCTAATATTTTGAATTGTGCTCACTGTTTTGTCATATTCAAAATGAGAGATCTGACGATGAGATATCTATATCTGAAAACGCATTAAGCACACAGCCCTTATAACATACCCTGGGATAGAGGAATGAAGAGATTTAGTAGGGAAGTAGTCCTGCGGGACCCCTTGCTTGTTCGAACATCGTCAATTGAGTTATCATTGTTACCTTCACGCTTCTTCTCAACTGTAAGATTTTTGTCTGTGGAAGACTTTTCTTCAGAGCTACCACTACCTCGACTTGCAATGTCTCCAGCTGCACTTAAATCTTCAACTTCCAGCATACCTGTTGAGATTATAAGCAGTTAGTAACAGTCATGCAATTAAAATACAAAATGAATTCGCATTTAAATTAACTGGTAACATGAGACACATCTTACTCGTACTTGGTTTGTCATTTCCAGTAGATTTTAGTTTAACAAACTGATTTAGTAAGCCATCAACTGTCATTTTAGAACACTCCTCTCGGAATTCAGTATGAACCTAGACATGAGAGAAAGTGAGTAACTAGAATTATTACTAAAATAAAGAGAAAATTGTAAGAACTTTACATACTTGGCCAATAACTTCGTGATTAGTCTCCATAACCGTAGCATAGCTGTCTAGAAAGTCTTTCATCTGATTCAAGTATATTACTTCGACATCCTGAAAACGCTGTGGGCAAAACGTTACAGAAGAAATTAGATAAGCCCCTAACGTTTTGGCATTACCATTTCAGAGAAACGCAAATAATTACCCGACACGCTTCGGTCATCTTTGTGAGATAATCCTCAGTATATGTTTGATATTTATCAACCCAAGATTTGTAGTCTTCTTGAGCTTTCTTCATTTTAATTTCAGCCTTTTCAATATCCTTAACGGAAGCATTTTCTTTTTGATATTTTTCCAACTCTAAAAACCTCTGATTGTAAATTGCTTTAGTTTTGACCACCATGGCCTTTGAATTTTGGTACATTTGAACTGCTTCAATAGTGACGGCTTCTTCATCTTTAACAGATTTGTATTTTTTCTGTAACTCATCTGCATATTTGAACAACTCCTTCACCAGCTCTTCAACCTTCTGCACCATTTGTACGTGAGCGTTGGACAGTTTTTCGGACGAGTTCTTAAGAACTTGCCACATCGGAGCGAAGGAACCATTTGAACAGCCATTTCCAGCAACCTTTGCTAACTTCACTAAAGCTTTGGAATGTGATTCCTCCACAGACGATCTAAAACAATGAAATAAATATGAGTTAGTAATTTTGTTAGATTTTAATTTATAAAAAATAAATAATCCACGAGTATTCTTTTCTTAGCTTGGCTTAAAACACCTTACCTCTCCCGTAAAAAATCTGTCAGGTCTTTTGTAGTAGCGATACCATATTTTAAATTTTGAAACAGCACATCGATTCCGCTGTTCTTCTGATTATCACCCTGTAAAAGTCAAACATTACATTTTTAGAAGTATTCAAGTCAAAAAAAGCATCTTCTTTCTTTTCAGATCTTTATTTGTTTGTTGCCACATAGTCTATAAAATTGAAAGATCAGCCCTTCCATCCCATTTAAGTACGTACGCACTTTATTAGTACAAGTAAAGCTTTATGATAACCAATTCCGTCTACAGTCTACCTCATTCATCGATATGATCACTAAAATTAATATGATGACTTAATCTTTGATAACAAAGATAGAGATAGATGAGACACTTCACCACTTTAAGTGATATTCATAATATCTTATCAATACAATGTGCGTCGACAAAAATAAATGACGACTGAGATGGATAACATAAACTTAATTGTTCAGTGTTATTTCCTAACCCTCTGTCAACAAAACCCAATCGCTTGTTCATCAGAAAATTATTTTTTTGCTCCTAGTATGATAACTAGAAAAGGGTGATAAGTTGTAATGAAAAAAATCTGATGACGTAAGTGAAATGGTAATGGAGTAAACCATATTTATACTATTAATGATTTCATTTTCAATACGAGTTAAAATTTTCCGGAGCATTAATAGCCAATAAATAGCCATTTTATGATTTTTTTTCTAATAAACTGATCTGTTTTTCTGATTCTTCCAACCATGAATCACATTCAGATTCAGTTTCAGCTAACTACAAACCGATGCCGACTATTAGGGCGTTTTTTTCATGACCTAAATATATTAAAACATCAATTTGGTGTTTTTTTTTTACTATTTACCAAATGCAAAAATAAAACTTTTCAAAATCAACTTTTCCATTCCTTCTTATAGCCATACACAGAGAAGCCAAAAATATTCAGAAATAGTTTTAAATATTTAAAAGATGAAAAAATAACAAGAATAAGTTAAAATAAATTACTCTCATATTCATTTACTTTCCCTCTTTCTTTTGCATATGAATAGTCATTGACTTGCGATGTTAAAATGTTAAAATCTTTAAAACTTTTATTTATCTAAAATTTATTATGCTCTCAGCGCGTAAAAATTTACATACTTTGTTAAATTTAAACCCCCAGTTTTACAACCCCCCCCCTCTTAAACCCATATAAATAAATCTTAAATCGCCATTTCAGCTTAAAAGATGATGATGACGCATAGATAAATGGATTGTTGTTGGATGATGGTAACTGGTATGTGCTGATTTGCAATTGTAGTGACAATGTGACAAATGATGACATTTATAAACATGTGGCTGAAAATACTAAACAAAGTAATAAAAAGTAACTGTTCAACATACCCAGAAGTAATCACTGAAGTCGACAGTCATCCTGCCATTCCGTGGGGTCTGTCCAGCCCTCTTTTTCTATGTAGCTTGGAATAATTGTAAAAATGATGATCCGTGATATTTTAAATTGAACGTCTTTTTCTTTGCTTATTAACGTAATTTCATTTAGAAACCCCTTAACTAAACAATTACAAATTCTTACTAAGATTCACCACAGGTTTCAGACTTATGTTGGAAGAAAATCAGGTAAATGTTATTTGTTACGAAACGAAATCCAACCCTATGGGATTTTTCATTTCTATTTTTTATATTTTAAAGCCTCAGCTATTAAGGAACCACTTCATATTGCTATATCATTCGTTAATGAATCAGCAGCAAATAATTAAAATATCTCTCTCTCTAATTACAATTATTTATTAAAAGTTAGGAATTTGTTTATTTTGAAAGTTATTATTGTTCTCTTTCTCCTTGTCTTGTCACAAAGAATAACTTTCTTATTACTTTTTATAAGTGTAGACTCTACACTACTTTTCTGTACTTATTATGTCCAAAATTCGTTTATTTAGTGCATAAAAATAGAAACCTCTCTTCCATCTACTTTCAGTTAAATATTAAAGCTGTATTCAGTATTGGATAATATAAAGTTATTATAATTCAATATTATGTATTATTAATAATAGCTTTGCTGGAGGAAAAAATTATTTCTATTGTTAATTATTATTATTATTATTATTAATTATTATTTTTCTGGCTGTGTAACAAAAGGCATATATGTTTACAATAGTTTCAATAATAATATTGCATTGCAGTTTTGCAATTTTAGCAGTGTTATAGCTTTATTATTACTTTAGAGTTGTATATACTTTTTTTATCAATTGGAAAGCATGGAAGGTATAATATTTTGAATGTATTGTTGACTGTAGCAGTAGTAAATGTGTAATGAATCATCAATTATTTTAATTATTATTATGGACGTTTATATATTTTTATTACTCATTATTCAAATATTTTATTTTAAAATTTAGTAATTCCTTTCTCACTTGGTTATAATATTTCTGTATTATCAAATTGAAATTTTAGGCAATTTTATCTCATATTTTAATAAATATTTAATAAAATATTTAATAATATGAAATATAGTTGATTGATACTAAAAGCAATATAATATAATGTGCCAATTGCCAATGTACTCCTCTGTGTGTCCTGTTAGTTTTAATTTATTACATAATTCAGTATTAAAAGATTATTAGTTAATAGAGCCATTTATTTCTCCTTGTTATTATTATAATAATTATATTTATAACTATTTAATAATTATTATTGCGAATTTAGGACTGGTTGTTTGTTGTTTGCTTGCTGAATGAACTGATTGATAAGATAAAATCCGGAAATAGTTAATAAATTGCTCTTTCATCCTTTTTTCTCTCCTACTGACTACACTCACTATGACAGGCCTAGAATCTTACTAACTACTCAAACTCTACTCCTTCTTATTAACTACGAATTAGAATGACATTTTAATATTATTATTAAAATATTTTATTATTATTACAATACATTATTTCACATTCGTTTACCACCACTGACAATAATTGACATGCCTCATATTGCTTTTTTTTCTACTTTAGCTCACTGATACAACCACCACTGCCTTTTACTACTAAACTCTAGTAGGAGAGTACCACTGATCCTGCCAGCATCACCAATACCAACAACTGTCCTCACTTGTTAAAAAAAATCCACTCTGACTCTACTTCATACTTACTACTACTGCTCTAATAGTTAATAATAATATAATGTGGTTCAAGTAGAATAAATAGCAAAGACGTATTCTAATAAGTTTATGACAGCAGCGATTAGTATTTAGCATAAAATGTCAAAAATTGAACAACTCCTACTTTTGACTTTTGTGATTATGTATTAATATTATTATAATATTTATTTTTCATTTTTCAAGTAGTATTATTATTATTCAACATTATTATTCACCCACACTGGTCAGGCTGAGGACTAACGATGATGGACTCTTGACTCCCTCACCGACTCTTCCTATTTTCTCTAGTTGTAGTGGACTAATGATGATGTTACAGTGATACATATTATTTGTTAATGTATCCTCCTTACTACTCACCGATGGGATTCATCAATGGGTTGGGTGGTACTGGTCTGGTAGTTGCTATTCCATTATATTTTATTATGATTTTAAGAGAAGAATATTATGATGATGATACTTTAGTTATTTTAATTTAAAGCTAATAGCTAAAAATGATAGAAGAGGAGTAAAAAAGGGAAGTAAAGTCAAAAAGATGACCAGGGAGTAGGGAAATGGAATAAGTTTATAATTATTATTTATTATTGTTATCTATCTAGCATTTTTGGTTTAGCATCGCCTCAGCAGTAGTCTACTACTCCTGTTATGTACTATGTAGTATTGAATATTAGAGTGATGGATGACAGTAGTAGAGATGACTGATGAGAGTGGTCTTATATATTTTATTTTACTTTTTATTTTTATGGCTAAATGTTGAAATGGGTTTATGGAAGATATGATATGATCCAGTAATGGTGGTACGTGGTAGTGGGTCGGTAAGTATTATATTTAGTGTTTGTTTAGGATTTTATTACTTTGATAATGATTGAAGAGGCAATAGAGGCAGAAGAAGAAATGTGAATTGAGATTATTAAAAAAGTTTTAGAAAAATTCATAAGAGCCGATGATGATTTGTGAGGAGAGTCGGGTTTCCTTCCTCTCTTAAAGTATTTTAATATCTGTGTGTGTGTGTTCACTGCACTGACTGACTTTTATTTTGTGACAGGCAGGACAAGACACGACGACCACTACCACACGGTGGTATTAAGTTTGTTTCTAGTAAAAAGAGAACCGCAGCAGAAGGAGCACACAGGAAGAATACATACAGATAGATAGTATTTTATTTTAGAGAAAGACCAACAACGGAACCACCACCGACCGACCGACCAGACCAGTGCAGTAGCAGTAGCATAGGCATAGGCCAGCAAAGTCAAAGATGAGATGATCTCAAGAGATAATAAAATAGGGACAGAGAGAGAGAGAGATTCACACTTGGTTCAATAAAGTAGCCCTTGTTGTAAGCTCTATCTATGTGTTAGTTCGGCTTGGAAGTTCCTTTTATATCAATGAGGTTTTGTTGGATTTCTGTATAAGGTGGTGGGTTCACTTTTGGTATTAGTTGTGGTCAAGAGGGTGCTCAGGTCTGTGGTTGGGATTCTTGCCTTTTGGGCATTTTTTAGCAGATTTAGTAGACTTGATAATATGGAACTTGGTTGGTTTTTTAATAATCGTTTCTAAGAACTAAGTAATGAATGGTCTAGTAGATAAGGGAATTAATGGCAATCAGGGATCATGCCCTTAAGATTAGTGACATGGTTTTCTCCTTAACTCTGAAATATTTATGATGATGTGGGTTTTTTACATTTGGCATAGAATCGAATTGAAGTAGGATATTGTGATGGAAAGTAGGGAATAAATGCATGGTTTGAGAAATGATGAGAATGCGATTTATCATTGGGAATAGTTTATTTTGGAATGGTATGAATAGAATTAGAAAGCTGAATGTTTGATTTTTAATGTGAACAAATGATCTTGGATGGACTGAAGTAATTGTATTTCGCAATTCGATAAGAAACTCACGAATTAATTTAGATCATGTAAGTCCGTAATTCGGGTTGTTGATAACATAGAATATTGGTAAGAAAGAACGAATCATATGTAATAAATATGTAATCTAAAAATACATGAATATTAGGGTGATTTGTCTCTAAAAATAAAGCTTGTTATTATCTTATCAATTAGAATGCACTGGTGGAATAAGTATTTATATTTATACAGTAGATATATTGATTATCGATGTCGTAATTGAAGAAACATCCTAAGGGATGCATAATGGTGAAAAGATTTTATTTCAGCTTAATCACACACAGTAAAAATAGAAGCATATAATATTTGTCCAATTTACTTCTAAACAGACGATATTTTATGACTAAAATAGATATTATCCTTGTAAAGTAAACTTTGTGCATTGTAGCATCATAGTACTGTGGTCGGAAAGCTATCGTTGGTTCTGAGTATAAAGATTTTCCCCCAAAATTTTTTCTAAGTCCAGAGTAGATCATGTTTCCT
>JAQGBU010000298.1:0-38361 GCA_034698605.1 Isotoma decorata
TAGAGAAATGCAACAGCCACTTAGATCATCTCAAGGTACACACTGTATTCCTTAAATTGTCTCACATTTTTCTATACACTCGGCTTATCCTTCTGTATCTCTGGTCCCTGACTTCAAAGTACGATCTACAAAAATACCTATTTCATCCTGCTGGAGATTCATCACATTGAATGAATGTTTCTAACCTTGTTTTTATAGAAAAAAAACCCAAGACCGTGCTTTATCCCTTGTATATGTATTTTTTTACGATTTCATCAAAGTGCATATGGCCAATAGAATGTTATTTTATCTTACAGATGTATGTGTGTGTGTTTAAAAACTATTATTATTATTATAAATATGCTAGAGAAGATGAATCTTGTAATGTTTGAATGTTTACGTTGCTCATGTTCTCATTTTTATTTGTGTACATGATGAGATAAGAAGAGAAAGAGAGAACCTTTAAGGGATTAGGGAGACTAGAAATTAGTTAAGTGATGTGGAATGAAGGATTATATATAAAAGAGAAGAAAAAAAAACACCAAGCGGGTTTCATCTGATGAATTTCATTTCGGTCTGATATTCTCCTTTTTTAAGTATCATTATTACATTACATTTTAGTATTATAGGGCCGAAGGTAACTAAATCGGAGCTAGTGACTAGGACCAGATGGTAAAGGGAAATAATTTATCTCTCACTATCAGTTAAAAATTTCATTGCTCGATCACCATCATCCATACTGCCATGCTTTGTAAATGTTTTAACTAATCTTAAAAGCGGAGAGTGAGTCTTTGTCCCTTGCTTATTGGGTTTGCTTTACAGTTTTGAATTTACTTTTTTAGCTTGTACGTTTAAAAAAATAGTTTTGAAGCTTAAACCGTCATGCTTAAACATGTTAGTAAAATAATCAAGTAATCAAGAGTACAGATTCCCACCCTTAGGCTTAAGGACGAAGCTATGGGAAAATCCTCATTGATAATTATTTAGCTAGTGACATAGACTAAAAGTGTCAATTTTGATATGTGTTAACAATTAGAATTTAGTTTGACTATGTCGGATATTGGATAGGCTTTAGAAATGGAACACATAAGGGACATTTACATGGAACTGGAGAAGACAGGTATCCAGGGAGGACATAGCAGAGGGGGAATTAAATAAAAAACCAAGATTTGACCAACAGGAAAAGTTGACAGTATCAACTTTGTCCCGTAAGTCATAACCTCATGTCTCAAAAAGCATCCGAAAACTTTTCAACTATCAATAAAATGTCAACAAGATTGTAGAGTTAAAGTTTTTCCTGTGTAAATAAAAATATAGAAAAAACTTCCGAAAACGTTTTATCGAGTAGATCCTTCATACGGTCAAGAGAAGTTAAGTACAGGAGGTTTTATTGCAATAATAAAGGGATTTGAAGAGATAGCTGACCTTGTTCTGTGTAACAAGGGAATGACTAAGCTTCACTTTAACTGACTGACTGATGACAAGAAATACCAATACTTTGTATAAATACAAAAGAATGCTTTCATTATTCCACACCCAATGGACTTACTGTTAAGTAAGATGATGGGAAGAGAGGTCCAGAACAGGAACAACATCAACAAACTAGATTGTGAAAAAGATGTTCAAACCAAGCTAGTTATTTAGACATTTCCCATTTTGAGAAAAGACTTTTTAAGAAGAATGTGGTTATCACAAGCATAATAAATTTATCTATCTGGTTTATCCAAATACAAAGAAATGGACAAAAGGCATTAGTTCTAAGAAGGTTCACAGGTTCACACACCATTTTAAAGATCATAAATCATCAATGAAGATTTTAGGGTTTGGAATCCCTTGTCAATATTTGACATTGTCACAACACGAACTAACTTTACGAGAGGTTTTTTCTTACTTTCCTTGGGCTCAAAACTGAATGTATATATTATACTTTATTTCTAAAATACCTCAAATTAAGAAACAATTTCATGAAAGTAATTCAAAGTTCAGTCTTAATTCTCAACTTAAAAAGTATAACCATGAGCTAGGTCAAAACCAGCGGAAACTTTAGTTCAAAACCAAAAACGCGTTGTTTTCTCCTAAGTTGACCCTAAGCACCGGATTTCCGTGAGTTCTCAAGCCTCTTATTCTTATATATACTTAAGGTAAAAGTCACTAACTAACTCTTTGTCCTACTAATAGTCAGGTACAGGTAAGTTCCACATACACACATACTCTACTCTTTGCTAAATCTGAAACATTATTAGATTACATAACTAGGAGTAAGTGGACACATACTATTATATACGGTGGCAGTTGTGGTGTATATGGGTGGTGTATTCACAGTTGACAGCGGTAGGGATCATGTCGACAAAGTCATAATAGAAATCGAGTACATAATACTTAATAAGCAGGGGACACAAAAAATAGTCACCACTGCCACTGCTCCTAAGCACAATATATATTAGCTAATAAGGGGAGAGAAATGATAAAAGGTCAATTGGACTCTCGGACTTTGTTTAGAATGGCCAATAAAAATGAATTGGAATCTTGCATGTCTGCACTTATTTGTGGACAGGAGTTACGAGTATAAATCTCATTAAAACAAGAACCTTCCATCACCATTCATATTTCCACTTCACTACCAAACTGTTCATAAGCTATGCAAAGACACAAAAATCGTGTAAATATCTTAGTTTTCATTGAAAAAAAGGGAACAAAGGGCCTTAGGGGTCATCCTTATGCTTTTGACCTTATTATATTGCACCTTATAAACGAGCCTTAAAATAGCTTAAAAATTTAAGAAATCAACAGAATTTATGTCAGAAACCAACCACCGAAATTTCGAAACAGTACTTCTTTACACCCCTACCTATATGCATTAACGTCCCTATTACTAAATGCATTAATTTTCATACAAGAAACAGTTTTATTAATATCAATTGTATTTTTTCCTTTAAAAAAATCCCATTAATATCTGAAAAAAGCTGATATTCAATTTACCCCAAAAGTAGGGAAAGTTCCGAGTTAGTTTCTCTCTTTGGTTAGAATAATAAACCGATCATGCAAACAGATAAAGAATCTCAATCTCCCAAAGTTTACTTAAGAATTAAACACAATAATAATAATAATAGGTATTTTTATTACAGAGAAATATTTGCACCTGAAAATACGTTTAATTCTGGGTACACCCTCTACAAACCCTATGTACCTACAATATACGATCTAAAAGTAAGTATTACTTGGCTCCAGGTCATGCTAACGGGCTCCTACTACTACCACCACTACTTGTTCAAAAGCCACCACTACCCTTGCTATCAACTCAAGTAAACTTAACCATTTAACTTGAGAAAGAATGGGATTGAAGATAAGACGAGAGAAAGTATAGGAGAGTTTGGTTTTAGGTTGCATGCAAAATCCAAATTTCGGTTTCACTGAACGATAAACCCATTAGAAGTATCCACTCCCTCCAAAGCAAAACACTCAAAGGTACAACTCAACCTTAGTCGAGAGTATTCAGACATCACAATCAGGGATTTTGTTCAAAAACTAAAAAACAATCGCAAATAAAAGTTGCCTCAAGTTTTAAAGCTCTTCAGGTAAAAGTTAGAGTAAAAGGTCAATCTTAAGAAATCACGTTGACTTTTTTGCTCCCTCAACCCTAAGACATGTGTAGTTCTATCCGTCTGTATCAACCCTTTCTAAGGAATCCCTGGAATATTTCAAACGAATGACTTTCACCTTCTTTATGAACGATTCTCAAATCTCAAATACCATTTATCTAAACGAAATCAACCTTTTAGTTAAGTAACTAACTTTTAAGAATTAGAGTAACAAACTCAATAAAAGAATTCACTACTGGTACACACTCCAATAAGAGAAAAAACTTATCCAGATTTCTATAAAAAAATACTACGCTCTTTTAGCCATGTTTTTCCAGTTGTTTTTATCCGTTTCTCCAGTTTCAGTGTTTTTAATCTATGTAGACCCATTTACCTAACTTGTAGTTAGATTACGTTTGTGTGTGTGAGTGTTTTTTCTGTTTGTCTATATTTTTCTGTTTTTGGGAACAAGTAAAAAAAGTATTTCATTTCCCTTAAAAGCATCAAGTATAGCTGTAAGGTTGGATGTTGAAAGTTGTTTTATTTTATTCTTTGAACGTACCCAATTGTTATAAAATGAATGGGTTCAGTTGTTCAAATGAAATTTGATAACTTAATTACATTTTACTTTTGTATCCTTTTCCTTTTTCATTCAAACCCAAGCTTAAACTTATGTATTGGGTAGAAAAGTGGAGTTTTTTTGTTATATGTTGAAATTCAGGCAAAACAATGCATTATTTATAGTTTCGTGTTTTTCCCTAAAAATAAGAGCATTCAAGTTTACTTTAAAACACAATTATTTTTATATTTCATAGACCTGAAGTTTCTAGCATGTAAACACCTTTAGAGTTATCAATAACCAAACCAGTAGTAGTAGAGTATCAATTTGTTTTATAAAAAGTATTTTTGACCTTTGATGTCTTTCCATGTATATGGGGCATTTCGACAAAACCCAATTTTTGGATTTCATCTGTTACGCCTAGAAAATACTGAAAAATTGTATATTTAAAAATGCTTAAGATTTTTTTCAAAATCCTAAGCAATTGAAAAGTTCAAAATGTCATTTACTTATTTTAGCTTATTTCGACGAATAAAACCCCGTATACTAAAGATTGACACCAAAAATACAAAAACCTCGCAAAATAATCATCCAAGTTCTACCAAAAGGCCAAAACCCTTAAAACGTTTAAGTATATTGCAACCTGCAAAAATCCAAAACCCTTACCTTTAAAATAATTCTGCTTCATCCGTCCCAAACCCACTTCACTTTTTTCCCTCCATCCATAAAAACACAGACACTTTTAATTCGAAACTTTCGACCCCAAACAAACCTCTAATCTCTCTCTCTTTCTCACCTCTACAATAAGTTAATTGTCTCTAAAACCCTTGTGTCCCACAGACAAGCAGAATACTTTGAGTTTGAAGTCCAATTTGCAAATTACCCTCATTGACTACTAAAAGTCTACCTCATCCCTAGAATTCATTCCTTATGAGAAGAAAGGAGAGAAAATAATGGTTCAAGAAAAACACTCAACACTTATTCCTTATTTATACACAATACAGGTTAGCCATTGACTCAAGAGGGCTAATGAGTTGATAAGTAATTAACGAATGAATGTGGTATCTTCTTGTTGGTCGGTTGGTATTCCTCTTTTTAATAGAAGTAGTGGCGGTTGTGATATCCTCGTATCTCATCTAACTACCCTCAACTTGTATTATTATCCTCTACCTCTAATCAACCCAGTAGTAGTAGTACTAGAATACAAGTACTGATGGTGGTTTGGTTTCCACAAAATTTGCAAACACACAAAATCCACTCAAAAGAGTCAGAGTATCATCCTGGTCTTGTACAGTGAAACTGTAACTTTACTACTGTGGTGATTTTAGTAAAAGGTTATAATCGGACCTATTATAAAACAACTAAATGGTGTTAAGTAAAAGTACAGGCTTATGGGTTATGTAGAGCTGTTCAATACTTTAACAATTTAATATTCCAGGTGTATTTTTAGACCTAAATGTACCTTTATATAATAGTTACTAATAGAACACTTACACACACACTGGTTTCGCTGTTCCAGTCATGTATATTTTCCAAGTAGAAAAACTTTTTCAGAGTTTTTAAGCCTATTTTATTACTACCTTTTATTTGTAGATTCCACACAGTATTAGTATTTGCTTTTTTAGCATGTGCTCCCCGTACATACACACACACTTCTTACTTTAGTATTCTTTGGCGAATTGATAAATAAATTAGTAACTCTTGTGGTAGAATGGCTAATTCATCCCTGTGGAGAGTCCAGTATAGGTAGTTCTGCGTGTGTGTGTAATACAGAGTTCAAATAGAGAAACAAGAATTGGAAAAATTTGTCAAAGATTACTAAATCTTTTTAAAGGTTCACTCTTTCCTTATTTCAGATTTCACACTTTTTCAGAAATCTTCCAAGAAAGTCCAATTTTCTTGAAATTTTCTCTCCTGGAAATCAACTTTCCTTCTTAAAACTGACTCCACTTTGAGAAACTCTACCACCGGGGGAATTTCCTGTTGGAAATCTTTTCCCAGAAATGTTTCCAACAAAACGAAGCGGAGTGAGACTGGCCAAAAACCCAAAGCGACTTTTTTGATTGAGTAAAAGTGAGAGAGGAACCGAGCGTGGTCCTCTTTGCCAAGCGTTTACAGAAAGACTGGAGAACTTTCAAGTTTTACTTTTCCTTACATAGGGATTCAGCATGAAAAGTAGAATCTAGATCTGAGAGACCGATTTACACAGAGTTTTATGAGAGAATACCAGTTCTCTTGTGACTCTTCCACCACTACTACTCTCGACCCATACTAATACTTCCATAATACACGAGTTATCCAACATCACTGAACAAGAAGAAACCTCTAAGACCCAAACTGGATTCACAGTTTGTACCACCACGTCTAGTAGTACAGAGGGCTATTTCTCCCAGTGTTTTCAACCAGGCCTTTGCAGTTGTATTAGGAGAAGTACCACCACTGCCACACATCGATGGGTTCCCCTTCAACAAAGTCGACTTTATGTATACCAAAAAAGACTAGACGATAGAAGAGACGAGAGAGAACTTATAAAAGCCCCCCCCCCCCCATCTTCTTTCTCTTTTACCTCTGGACAAAATCCTGTGTCTCTGTGTAGTTGTAGGAGCAGCAGCCTCCCTTAATGTTCAGTTTTGCTCCCTTCTTCCAATTGCCTCTCTAGTTCCGACGTATCTAAAAAAGTATTTTACTCCTGTGTGCATCTATGTATGTGGAGGCCCTTAATAATACGGACTTTTCTGCTGGATGAAAATGTTTTTAATGCTTTTGTACATATCTATATCTTGGTATCTTTTTTGAATTTGGAGAGAGGTTCTATCTCCCTGTTGTGTGGAGTACCCAATACCACTACCATGGTAGTACTAGGAGAGTCTGTGTATCGACTCTTTAGATACTCCAGAATCATCATCATCATCATCACCTAGGGTTCTGAGGAACTGGAGATACTTCTTCGTTGGAGACTCACTCAACTAAATAGTTATACTTGAATAACAGAGAGATAGAGAACAACTTTTATCTGATGGAATAGATGAGATGATCATGCAAGAATAAACTCTTTAGTAATATAATTATTTATGTTTAGGAGACCTTTTATGAAAAAAAGTCACCTAGAATCATTTTAATTAGCTAAGATCCGTTTTTCATGTTAGTTCGGAAATTAATCAGGTTTTAGAATGGGTACTGTGATGATGTGAGACTTTTAATATGATTTTGTTTGAGTTTAATGTTACGCTTTTAGAGATATGCAACGAACTAGGTTACGTTACTGCATTGTGGTAAGGGTCCTGTCCCTTAATTGAGGTATTTATATAAAAAGCGCTTTAATTTTAAAAGATTCTATTGTTTCTTTGTTGCCTTTGGAAGTTTGCAAGAAATAAGAGAAGCCTGCGTTCTTTTTTAGATAGGGATGTGAGTTTTAAGGGAAAATGTTTATATAATTATATCTTTTTGCGTTGCTTCTTAACAAGAAGAACATCTGAAACTCGACTTTTCTTTTGATATTTTTTGAAAACATTTTGAAAAACACTTAAAATTAAGAGAAAACACTTAAACTGTTGCGTTGCTCCTTAACAAGAAGAAAAACACCTGATATTTTCTTGTTTGACATTTTGAAAAACACTTTGAAATCTGAAATCTGATACCTACAAACATGGAAAGCAGAAGTGAGATCCTTTTCATTACATGGAACTAAATAACGCTTCACAACTTCAATGCACAACTTCACAGCGTTATAAAATAAATTAAGAACTAATGATTGTTACATAATTTTGTTTTGATGTGTACTTCTACAAAATTATTACTTTGTAAAATTCAATCTTTGATTTCAAAGGCTTTTACTTTATCATCAAAGGACGCAAGTAGAAAATTATTTTCATAATTAATTTTCTCCTTACGTAACAAAACTTAATTAAGATGCTGAACTTCATACATCCTTAAGAAATTCTGAGAAAAATGGAGCAAACAAAATAATACAACATATTACATACATACTACACTATCTAACTGTATCCAGCTTCAAACAGGGTATTATTTATTATGGACCGAAGGAGACATGAAAAACCACTAGAGTTACAAAGAATTTAAACATTTTAATAATTTTTATTAAATTTCATCTTGAGAAGATTCCACATAAAGATATGAGTTCTCAATGCAAAACTGTTTCATATCGTTTCCTTTCCGCTCTTGTAATCTTTTTAATAATTTGACAAAAGTTTCATATGGCGGTAGTAACAGTGGCTCAGTAGATATATAATAATAATAATCATAGCAATCATCATCTAAATGAAATGTTAGGTAGGTACATTTTTGCAATTACATCTCTCATAATATTACATCTCAATCTAAATATTTCCACTTTGTCTCATTTCTGTATCATTATTTCTTACTTAAAATTCACCAAAATGAATCTAGACAAACATGCAAAGTAGATTTTTTCGGGATGCTCAGAAATAGTGTGGAATTCATAGAGAGATGCAAAACGATGACAGAAATCTATTTACTCATTTAAAGTAAGGATGAAGAAGAAGACTGAACCTTGTGTACAGCCCTATGTAAAATAGCACGAAATTATTGAGGATGTACTAGTCTCGACTCAAGTGCACTTATGTAAAATCTCACAAAAATAATAATTTTCAAAGCATTTCAGCATCAAAACTTTTATACAAAACTATGTAATAAATTGCATGCATGTTCAACTCTAAAGTCATTTGTAAAGTTGTTTTAAAAAAAATCTTTTCATTTAACTCTCAAACGATTGAACTTCCTCTTTTCCTTGGCTCGGCACTATTGATGCAATTAGTGCAAACTCATCATTTAACTTTTTATAAAAAAAAATATACAAGAATAAAAAAAATATTCACTCAGAATATAATTTCTCTGTGAGTGTGTAATTCGTATGTTTTACTTTTAAACTCACTCAACTGTGTTCAAAGAGTTACCATAATTGTTGAAGGATGAATACTTTCTAAATTGTAATTGGAGCAGTTGTAGTTTCTACAGAAATGGATGAAATAAAAATACCCCACTTGAAGGTATTTCAAGACTTTGAGGATATATTTTTAAATCTTGAACTAACTCTCATCAGTTCGTGGATCTGTAAATTCAATCCAGACTTTTTGAAACTTTCCCAACCGTCATCCATCTTGAGTTGTACAGTTTTACTTTTAGAATGATATGTTTATACTCCTAATGATCCATATTTATATGCAGGTTTTGTGAGTTATAGGATTTCCAAAAGAAAAGCATTTGAAAATATTTCAATGAAGGATGATGGTATTAATTTTCGATTGAAAGTTGATTTTTTAAAAACAAAGTAAATGCATAATCTAAAGGTAGGAAAGATAAAAATCATACAAAAACATTTATTACATTTGGTATAGTTTACAACCAAAGCATCCCAAGTTATACTTGTTCATTACTTTAAAAACGCTATACATTATTTATGCATTGCAAAACACGCTTCTTAACTCTTTTATTGTCAAAATCTCCAAATTTTTCATATTTTGCTTAAAAAACGTAAATCTAGACACATTTTACTTTTCGTTGGAAAACACTATGGATATTCCTCCAAAATTTAAGATACTTGAAGTTTTTCGGGTTGAATTGCGTAGAGAAGAAAGTGAAAGTTGGAGTTATGTTGGTAAAAAGTATAAAAAAGTTGAAGAATGAGAGTTGAAGATGATTTTGTAGGGAAAGTAGTAGTATCATTTAGAGAAAGAGGAAAACAGGGGAAATTGCATTTTTCTATCTTATTTTTGTTAGCAAAGTGAGTGAGCTGAGTTGAAAGATTCCCCTCTAAAAAATATATGCTTAGCCAAGGCTGCAGCCCCTCATTCACTTATCCATCCCAGAATGTCGACAAGACGAAGAAAATGAGGAGTAGAAGAACACGGCCTATCATCATCATTCAACATTGAACAACAAACATTCTACATCACATATCACCCATCACCCATAAATACTATTTCCTTTAGTCAAACATCGGGCATTAGGCCCCAAGTCACTTTATATATGAGTAGTAGTTGGGGACTAGATCCTAGGGAAAAATATTCTTCAAAATACAGTTCAATTGTAAACTTTACTTTTCCAATTGAAAGGAAGATACCTAGAAGATGGGGAAAGATGTAAAGGGTAATCAAGAATACAATGAAAACTTTTCTTCTTACTTTTATTACCCTTATTCATTGTCCTACTATTCATGCTCGGAATTTCGCAATGCCATTTCCACACTGACTAATGTCACAGGACATAGTCAGTTGGGGAAAATGTAATGAAATGGTAGGAAATCTCGAGAAGCTCACTTCTCCTTACCTGGAATCAACAAATGTAATAAATCCAATAATTAGTTCAACATTGATTGTAATTAAAATAGTTTTTGATTTCAGTATAAAAAGGTTTGATCAAGAAGGGATGGGAGGTGGAGGACCGAGTTCCTCTTTAGCTTCCAACCTTGGACATAACTTCTTAAATAAAGTAGTAACCCATCTTTTGTAGAACAGTTGATAATAATAGGGATTCAGCTTGCATAAGTATAATATGTATTCAATTGTCAAGTTGTTGTAAAAGGATCTGCAAAATGGTTTAATTTAAATCTCAATGTCGGAGAAAGGGAAAGAATGTGAGGTATGTTACTACTGGGTAGAAAGTCGAGTATAAGGTGAATTTGTTCTAAGATTATGGAATCATAGCAGAGGTGGACTTTATTGCAAATTCTTTGAGGTTTTTCACCTACCTAAATGTACTTGATGGGTACATTTAAAAGGTCCAACCACAAATGACTCATTTTATTATGTTTGTTTAAGTTGTTTAGCTGAGAAAATAAATTGCAGTTTTTTTACTGTTCTAATAAGTAGAATACTTTGCTTCTTTAGTACTGCACATTTTTTGAAGAATATAATCCATAATAAAATACCTAATATTTTTTTAAAGAGATCCGTTAAGCTGACAGTTTTTAAAATGTGTAATGCTTTGGTTGCAAATCGATAATATGCACATTAGCAATTTCAAAATCATCCCTTTCATCTTTAAAGATTAATATTGTGAAATACCGTTCATAGAAATGAGAGTTGGAGGTCCTCCTAATCCTAATAATAGCCATACCAGGGCATGGCATATAATACATCATCCCATTTGTTCTTAAACAAGTAATAAATGTTTAGTAAGAATGGATTCTGTGAAGGAAGGCGAAGTGATCCAGATTGAAAAGGGAATCTAATTATCAGAGACAGAACAACTCGGTCGGAGGGACAAAAAAAACACAACTCCCGAGAATAAAATTCATCCTAGAATAAGAAAGAATAGAGTATGGGATATCGGAATAATAATACATAAGACTATCATGCTTATAAAGTGTTGGCAGGAAGGTCTTTCCCTTTTTTAAGTATGAACTCTATAAGATCTACGAGTTTCTAATGTTGGCCCTACCTAACTGAACTGACCGACAGTTGCATTCTCAGAAGTCTCAGTTCCATTGGCAAATGTTCATACAGCTTATCATTTTTATTAAGGTTTTTCGAAAGAGAAGATTTATTAGAATTTTAAAGGAAACTTCTATCCGAATATGGCATTTTGGGAACTCTGCCATTTGACTTTTTAAAACCCAATCGAATCCTTACTCCTGCATAATGTTCTTGTTAAAATTGTACCCCAGTCTTCAAAATTAGCTCACATAATTCCTGAACAATCCAGTTGCTTTAGTTTTAGAAGAACAGGAGAGTTTTATATAAAAAAGAGAAGAATGAAAAAGAAGAAGTCATCCATGGAATAGTAGAGCTATGATTTTTTGATATGTGAAGATGCCTGTAGGTCGAGCGGACAGATATTTCATTAAAAAATGAAGGGAGGAAGTACGGACAAGTGGGGGAGGAATCGTTGACACAGCACGAATCCATCTGAGTCAAGACCCCCTCTGCCTATCATTAACTACATTCTTCGTCTTTTCCTCCGTCAAAGTAGAAACTAAACCTTCTTGTAAATCCAAGAGGCTAGGAAGAAGGAACCCAGAGCTGATTTGATAGGGTGGCTACACTAGATTGAATTAAAACTGACAAGGAAACTGTTCCAAGTGTCTTTGATGAGGTCATAGGTCACATCTCTTACCAAACTTTTCTACTTTCTTTTACACTACTCAACTCTAATCCGATTTCTTTAGACGTTAACCTAACCTATTGACTTGCTTAGGTTTCTTCCGTCTTCTTAAGGATTGAATCTTTGTCAATTGACATTCTTGATTTTAATGTCACCAGCATTTTCAGTAAGAAACTTGAACAAAAAATATCTAACGTTTCTATTTTTCTGTATCCTTCCCATCCCTTACAAAACGATGTATTTGTCCCTAAATAAGCTATTAAGTATGGAGTAATGTAAAATTGCCAAATACTTGAAACCTAAATAGGTTGAATATCCTCCCAATTCATTTCCGGCTAGGTAACTCCAAACAATAATTTCTAAACGTTCCCCACATATTTCCCATATTAAGCACTTTCATCTATCTCATTTAACTTCAAAGCAAAAAAAGGATTGAACTCAGCCGACCCGGTCCTACTACTTGCTACTCATGTGCTTATTCGGTTACAAAATGGAATTTATCTATTAGATTCAACACTTGGTATAAAAAGAAGTAATAAAAAATGCCTAATGAAATGAGAGTAATTGAAGTGAAGTTGTGTCGAGTAGGACACCACACTACTACTACCATCATTTTACATTTGATATTACGAATTGAATTTAATATGAATTAAGGCTCAAGCTCATGAGCTCTCAAAGAGCAGATACTTTGCTCTAAACTTTTACACACTACCTTATGTCATATTAATACATGTGATGTCACCCGTGATTCGTAGTGAATTAAAAACTAGCCATCGTCCCCATCCCATCCCCAGTGATGATGGTGATGATGATGTTATACATTAATATTAGGCGATGGATGACCTCTTATAATCTATGGAGTGTGTTCACTTCTTTAGTGTATGAGTAGAAGCAATAGAGAAGCAAAAATCTAACAATCTGGTAATAATAGGAGTATTCAGCTGAGAAACATTTTTCGTCATGATGAAATGTAACAATTTAGAGTGCAATTTCATTCAACCGATGACAATCTCATCATCACTTTCCCACTGCACTGCTATCCTTACAACCAACCGTCCCCGTGTATAAGCCTATGCCTTTAGTAAGCGCACGCTTTACTTATGAACCCAACTTAAACCAAGGGAAAAGTAAAAAATAAATCTAATCTGAACATAGCAAAGTGAATAGACCCCTAGATATTGCATGCAACTCTTAAAAAGTTTCCTATAAACGCCAGGTCGGGTTGGGTCTCTAACTTCAATACCTTATTCTAAAATAATGTATAATTTTTAGGATAGAGAATATTTTTATTTCCATCCCTGCCCTAGCCCTAGCCTTATAGTCCGAATTGAACAATAGTTTAAAAGAGTAATAAGGGTGGAGTTGTGTATTCGCCCGGGTGTTGACACCCTGCTGAGTTCCCTCACCGCATCGCGCCGCGGTCAATGAAATTCATCCATTCATTAAACTATTCAAAGGATAAATAAAATAATAATAATAATGTATTGTATTATAATATTTTTACTTTTTGTATAAATCATTTGCAGGGTATTTATACTACGGTGTAATCTCTGGGTACTTATCACCTCAAAGAAAAAATAAATAAATTCAAAAAGAATTCAAATGAGACTACCACCACCACTAGTAACAACACCATACTACCACCGACCAGGAATAATTCGATAGCAATAATCAACTACATCAACACTTACACAACCAAGTTGTAATCTCTTTCTGAATCAGTTGAACAAACTAGGAGCATACATATACCTCTTTATACCAGAGTCCCTTGGAGCTTTACTACCAAGTGCCAAGCCGGGCGTATTGATTTCACTCTGTTTTGATGAAAGTGCATCGCTAAGTACTCACACTGCAACTGCCACTGCCACTGGCTATGCCTTTCTTTTAAAAGTGCATAAGAGAGAGACTTAGGCAGAGGGTGCATGCAACTGGAAATTTCTCACTATGATAATGTGCCTGAATTGAAAATAGGTAGTAGCATATCCTGTTAAGGTTACGAATGCTTGGATTCCTTTAGGAGTATCTTATTTTATATCATGTAGGATTCGATTGACGTAATAAAGTATAGCCTCTAACGTTTCTTTTGATATCATTCTAAATTTAAAGTTGACAATGGGACAACGGAACAAAATAAATGTCAACAATAGCAATAGATGATACATTTCCGTGAGTTTTACTAATGAGGGACCCTTAGGTATTATAAAGTGTTATAAATGGCAAATGTAGCTTAGCTTTATTTAGGCTAATAGACAATCTTACGAGGTCCATGAGTCCTTTAACTTTATCTATTATAAATGTCTAAACTAACATTGCATTTCGAATGATCATTCATTAGGAAAAAATGTCAAAGACACTATTGGTCCTTGAAATGCTTACCCTTTTAGGATAATTATATAATTTCCAATTTTTCCAGCATTTGTGAGGGTTCCAATTTGATTAATTTGTAAATTCTAAATATAGTAAAATAAAATAGTTGATTTTTGGTGCTTCTCAAAGAGTCGAAAATCGGCTTGGATCTAACTGAAAAATATCATTGGTAATGGTAAAATATTATTATTAAAAAGATAAAAAGAGCAGTATCAATTATAACTGTGGGTGATGTTGCATTGGTAGTAGTGGCAATGTGGCAGTAGAAAAGGGAACCAAGGTTGCTTATGCCTTCAAGCTTTCACTTTAAAAATAGATTGGGTTGGAAATACCCTGATTTCTTGTAGAGAGGCGAGAGAAGATTTTTGTGTGGGCTAATGAATGGGTGATCCATCATATGGGATGTCAACTGGCTTCTATTCTATAAAATATTTTTGAGATGAAATTTTGTTAAAATTTCATCTCTCCAGAGAGTGCCATCCATATTCATTCATTCCTTCTCTGATTTAATTGACACTTTGTCCTTTGTATCCTCTTTCATATTTTACACATTAGAAGCTCATATAATAATATGGGAGACTAGAAGTAGAAGGTAATGCATGGGATCCTTTCAGAAAGCAAGTAGAGCTTCATAAGGTTAAAATTTAATCTTATTCGGTCACTATATAACATTCTTGGGAAACCTTTCTGGGGTAGTTTCCAGCCTTTTGATATGGGACTAAATTTCAAACAAAATGTTCCCACAGAGTTTATGAATGATCCTACTCTTTTTTATTCCTATCAAAGACGAACTAACAACTAACTGCTTTTAGATAGATCAAAATCATCTCGACGATCCGATAACATAAAAGGGGAGAGCGAGAGAGATTGCATAAAAACTAATGATAATAATAAAAAAAATATTACTCTTCTCTAGTAGTCGAGTAATGTGACTTGTGTGCTTTGAGATATAGATTGTTGATTACATTATGTCGAAATGTGGACATATTGGTAAAATATTCTGTTGATTTGTCACCTGCTGGACTATTTTCCACGAGGAAATGAATGAAACTCTTCTACTTTCCCATGTACTTCTTTTACTACTATATAAGCTACTAAGTTACTACCCGGTTGAGGTGTATAAACCACCCGCACCTTCTGTATCTATTCTCACTCAAAGTCACTTCTTAAGCCGTGTTTTCTCCCGATTTTTCACACGCAAAAGAAAGTACAGAGATACGCTTTATATCTTGTAGAATAAGACCTTGAAGACGCAAACTTACACACATGCATGCTAAATGAAAATAAATACTTTAATAAATAATGTGTTTTATGGAATTTCCTAGGGCTACACGCAGCAAAATATCACATAAAAGGCTTGCACATTGGAAATAGGGCTGTCCATAAACGAATTGATGTCAGTTTTAAAAACTAACATTGGGGGTAATTTATTCTTGTTTCGAAATTTCGATAAGTCTTGGAGGTTCCAGAAGTTAAAACAAACCCGTAGCAGATTCTCTCTTTTAGCGTTCGTACAAATGTATGTCCTGAAATCTTAAGTTGTGCGTCCAAAACCATGAAAAAGATAATTTAAGTTCCCATTTGTTGTAGAGGAACCCAAATGAATTTCATCCTACGTTGTTTCTAAATGATTCTTAAAAAAGGACCAAGGCTTTCTCAGAATTGAAGTTCGAGTCTAAAGGTAAAGTTGTGTAAAGGAAAGGAGTGTTAGTTGTAGTGGTAGTATAGAGGATGGTAAATCCAGGGTGTAATGTTGTGGATGAGAAAGGTGGGGAATCTTTTGAGGAATTAGGAATGAAATATTAATGGAAATGCACTGAAGGGGGGAAATCTCCGCTTTTCTTCTACTCACTCACTCTTTCGGCTAATAATAATATAAAAAGAAATCGGATAGAAAGAAGGAAAGGAGAGACTTGATCTGGATAATTTGTAGATGAGACAAAGACTCATGCATATTTAAAAAGTTTACGAATAAGAAATACCTACTGCATCCACCATCAGTGCATCTTCCGTAGGCAGATGTAGTAGCACAACTTCTACAAATTAAGTGGACACCTTTGAGAGTAATGTAAATACAAAGGAGGATTCCATTACCCATGGTTTAGCATGACCCTTGACCTTAAATCTTACTAGGGAGAACTAAAATTGGTGACACTTGGAGCTGAATAGGATTTAAGGGTTCACGTAGATGGGTACTATAATGATATGTAGGATTTGACAACTGTGGGATAAAGCAAGTCGGAGATTAACTGAGTATAGTGACTACTGAGTCAGAGCCTTAAAAACATAAATATCTTATCAAATCTAATTTTTGGTTATTTTTGTTCCAACCTTTTTTAGAAGATTTAAGCCATTCATATTTTAACATGTATTTCCACCTTCGGTGTTTGAAATGGAAGTTACCTTGTCTTTCTTCCTGTCTCTTGTCTTCCACTTCATTCTCCATATATGCATACTAAATAACATATAATATTATGTACACATATTATATCTTCAGGCTGCAAGGATGGTATGAAAAAAAAACTTTTTCTCGCTTATTTCCTAGAGAAGTGTGATTAAAGTTTTAAAACTTACGGAGCCACACTGTCTACTACTAGTCCCTATGGATCTCATCTTAAAATGCAGGAATTATATATTACATTCTACAGTAGTGTAAGGAAGTTGCAAGAAGAGAGCATTTCTATCATACATCTCTGAATCGTTCAACAACCCCGTGCCTATTTTTAAGTAAGCTGTTGATTCTTGGTAAGAGCAATTGAGCTGATATGAGCTTTGCTGACGCTTCGAGACGCTTAACCAGCAGCTAGATTGACCTTTGGAGCTGGTAGATCCTTTGATATTTCAGGACCCATTTCTTCCAAGATCATCTCTTTCACAACTAGAGTTTTCAAAATCATTCAAAATTTTAAGAGAATTTGAAAGCAGTATTAATGAATAGTCCTTTATAAAACATATGTAAGGAGCATTCGTTGACAAAGAAATGTGTGATTATGATAACCGTAACCCAAACGTCTGGATAAAACGAGTTGTACTTTTAGTAAAATAAAAAACAGGATAGAACTCTAGCAAGATATCCATAACAGAATAAACTGGTCGTGTCATAAAATGTATTTAGTTAAAGAAGTGCATCCGTACGGTATTTGAGATTGTAATAAAAGCGTCAATGAAATATCAAAAGGTAGGTTGGTATTTGCCTCTAAACCCTAGGAACCGAACCTACCATGAGCTACCACCTCCTCCTTGGTCAATATTATTGTTGTCATTTAGGTTTTATTTATTCAGCTAGTACATCCAGCTTATTGAAATTTCTCACCCTCGTCATCATCAACTTGTCAATTTCATTTCCATTCAGAGTGTCTTGTCGACTCACCTCGCTTATACTCACACCACACTCAATACTTTTTCTACTCTTTAGTTTACCTTGTCCTAATTCATACTATAATTCCCCTCTTTTGACACCTTAATATTTTTATTTCATAAGTTGGATACTCTGAAATAAATGGACATTAACTGAAACACTCCTTTGTTGAAAAATAGGAAAGTTATTCCCCCAGGGCTTCTATAGTCTGCAATGTTTGATATTTTACAAAAAAACGATTAGACTACTACTGCCAAGAGAATAAAACACCTTTTGAGCCGTTTTCTCTTTAATCCCTCGTAATATAATATTACATTACCCATACGTATATAACATAATACATTATTCCTTTTGTGTTTTTCCTGGATATTCACTCGGTTTCAACTTATGATATGCTATTTTGTTACTCGAGTGTGTACAATGTTAAAAGGGATTCATTTGTTAGTCCTGTTGTATTATTAGTGTTAGTAAGTAAGTAACAGCTCACACTGACTGACTGACTTGACTGACTGACATGGATGACTAGGCGACTTTACATTTTCACACTCCCATTGACATTGACATAGAAAAGGGCCGGATTTGAAAACCATCATCATTCTCATCATCATAAATATATTATCCTGACCAATCATTTTATACAAATAGAATATCTAATGGGAAACTATTGAATTTCAATGGGGAAATGACTCTCAAACATTTAGCATAATCATAATAAGGGAACATTATTACATTTATTACCTTCGTTCGACTGGAATTTTTAGGACTTGTACTTATTCAATTTTGTACCTCTCTCTTTCTTCATCCTAGGCAATTTGCCTGCCTTAAAGGGTTCGTGGTTTGTATATTATTGAAATCTTCCTATGCTCCATCGTTATTTGTCAATTTAAACCTTGAGAGAGGAAGAGAGAATGCTCTAAATTTGATTAAATTCCTGGGGTTGTGTAATAGTCAGTGCATAATATGTAATTTTGGAGTTTTCAAGACCGAAATTGGAATTAGATTTGAAATTGAATGATCAATACACCGACAGTATTTAACTTTTGAGAGGATGCCACCGCCAGCAGAACATTTTATAAATTTTAGGTACATTTTGTTACACATTGTATTGGCAGTTTGGAATATTCCAGTAAAATTAGTTGCGGTTTGATCAGTAACATGCCGAACAAGGGTATGGTGGTTTGTAGAGTGACCACATCAAAGGAAAAAGGAAACCAACCAAACCTACCCTCTGAGTTTAATATTAAGACAATGGTAATAAAACGGTTGGTAGTAAAAGAAGAGGAAAGGATTTTTAGTTCCCAAGTGGCTTCTGTACTTGTACTTGAAGTCCCAAAATATTCAATGTCAGGTCAGAGATCAATCTTATTCAAAAGTATTGAGGGCAACCTTTTATTGCATAAAAAGGCCAAGTAAATAAATGGTCTCTTGAACGCTGAGAAGATCCATGTAGTGTTTGGCATTTTTTAGTTTGACACTTCAACATCTCTTTTGGTTTCAACCAAACTTCTTAAATCTCAGAAAAGTATTTGTTGAGAATTTAAAATTTCCATTGAACCTCACTCTCGTCTCTAGAGAATAATCTGAAGAGATGGATAGAGTTATTTCAACAGAGTTCCACACCACTCAATCAGTGGTGTCAGATAGAAACATAAATTCTTCTTTTGTCATACTTCATAATCGTCATAATTGTAAAGAATTATTGAGGCAGGGTGGTCTACTTTTTAAGTTTCCTTTGGGATAAAAGTACACCTTTTAATTCCTTGGGTGATTGAGCCAAGTCAACATTTCTCGTTTTAAACCTTCAAAGGAAAAATTCCTCAAGATTTTAACATATTTTATGACTACCAAAAACTTAAATTTAGTTTCCAAAAGGAAATCAATATTTATGAAATGCATTTTAAACAGTTTTACTTACGTTGTGAAATTTTGAGTTAAAAATAAATGTTCTACAAAGTGATAAGAAATGATAAAATGATAGTTGGGTTTTATTATCAAGAAAGTTTAAAAAATCAGTATCAGAGCGAAATACACCTTACTTCCGAAGTACACACGGGTAGACAAGGCATTTACAATTTCTCCCAAGAATCTTTCTAGTTTGGGTGTGCATGTGTGTTGGATTTCTCGTGTTTTACAATGAATTTTAGTTAAAAGGAATAATGTAAGTTTTATTCTGAATCTATGCGTATGAATCTAGTAGGGAAGTAGGGAATTGGATGAGAATATGATTAATTAGGTAGAAGAGAGAAGAATCAAATTTCTTTAAAGGAAAGTTAATCTCCTTATCCTGAAGAGAATCCCTTCTATTAATTAATATTAGCTAACTAATTCCTTTCTAATTAAAACTGAGCTAAAAAGTAATTCACTCAGACAGCTTACACTCTCAGCTTGTCTTCTATATCCATATACTATATAAGTATTTTATTATTCTTTCCAAAACTACTCCTACTCTTAACGTCTTAAAAAATACTGAAGGAGTACTTATCTATCCTGGAGCTAGGCGTATTCGTTCTTTACCAATCTGCACTAATGTCACACTGACTTGAATGTGCCTTAGACTTCTCCCTATTATATTCAAACTGCTAGAAAAGCTGAAATATCGAGCTGCCAATTTCTTTTTTCTTAGACTGAGGACTTTATCCTTCTTTCATCCTCTTGAAAAAATAATTCTTTAAAATGTGGCCCTTTTTTAACTCGAGTGACTGATGGGATCATTCATGAATTATTCTAAGGGATTTGTGAAAAAATATTACTGGATTGTGGGTTGATTTGAGGTTACCAGGTGTATGTGATAGTTATGAGGTTTTCTAGGAAGAAATTTTACAGTTTTAACTTAATTATTGAACGATCCTTTAGTTTCTTATTCCTCTGGAGAGGAATCATGTCTTAAGATTGACATTTTAAGGTCGACTTGGGTTTATATGTGTTCAAATTGAAGGAAAAACTCGTTGAGGGATTTTCCTATTGTATTAGGGTAATATTGGCAAAAACACTTGAGAAAAAGTAAGGGATTAAAGTGAGTTAGTGCAGTGAGTAAGGTCAAAAATACTTGAGATGATTGAGAGACTTTGGAGAAGCATTTTTACTAGAAAAATGTAGAATTAATTTGTTAGGGAAAAATGTACTAAAAGTCTTTATCCAAAGTGTCAGGTGTGGCTGGCTTAGCTTGACTACCACTGCTTTGTGTAATGATGATGATGATGGTGATGGACAAATTATTGTAAAGAAACATTAAATTGTCCATGTTTTTGTCGGCTGTATGTATTGAAATGGTTAGTGTAAGGGGTTTCTTCTTCCTTTTTTGACAGAAATAGATAGAGAAGGAGGAGGGCACACTCACTCTTTACTCTCTACAGGCCCTCGTCTAATAAATACAATACATTTTACATCACATTCAACATTACATTATCCCAAATAAATAGGTTTAAAAGGAATGAGTCATCTAATTTCACGGGGGATGAGTCTAATTCTTTTTTATAAAAAGTCAGACGAGATCATCATTCTGATTGCTATCTCTTGTGGTTAAGTATCAACTTCGGGATGATAAACTCTTTTAGGGTTCATCCACTCCGGGTTTTAATAATTTTACAGATTTCCTTTTGGTATACATATTGAATTGAGAAGTCATTTGGGCTCAAACACCAAACTGTAAAGGATGACAAATAAAAGCTGCAAATTTGGATCGAATTGTGTATGAAAGTTATGCTACTTTTTAAAAAATCAGGCAGTATATGCTTTGGAATTTAAAGTTTGTTAATCAAAATGTTGATGTTTAAGACAAAAAGTTAAACATTTTTTTTAAAAACCCTGTAAACACACCCTAAGTTAGGCTTATCCTCAAACATTTTACACGAGCATAAATTATGAATGCAATGAATGGTATTTAGTTAATGCTGATGAAATTGGTTTAGGATGAAGAATCGAATCCATTCTTCCTTTCTAACTTTTGGTGACAAATCATTAGCCTTGTAATAACCGTTGCAGTGTGCAAGGGTTTTGTATTAGTTATGGTGGGTGAGATTGTCTTTCTCTCTTGTGTGATGAACACTTTTATCTGGAGCTAACAAATAACTAGTGCAATAATAATAATAATGATAGAAACAAGTAAAATGCAACGTGATGATGGTGATGATAATGCTGATGGCCTAATTACAATTTCTGCTCTGAATTCCAGCTTTGACTAAAGTAGTCAGATGTACACCCTCCACCCTCCTCGTTTCCCGTCTACACTTATCTTAGCTTAATGTTAGGTATTTATATTGCCATATTACGCCAAGGTCCACTCATCCTTCATGTGTATATTTTAGATGAGTTTGATTTCCCAACCTGTGTTTGAAATTAGCTTGGAAAGTTATTGAATGAAATGCAAAAAGACGGAAGGATGCATATTGAAATGGAATTAAGTCGCCTTTGTTGCATTTTAAGAGAGAGAAATGATAATAATAATTAATATGCTTGAAAAAACATAACTTGGTCGAAGTAATTCTCGATTATTTCTTTATTTTGTTGAACAGTAGACGCATTGTTATAAAAAGTGAGGATGGTTATTCTGTACCTAGTGTGTGTACGGTTCTTAATATAATTTAATTCAACTGTATCGTGTATTTTATGCTATTGTAGAAGTAATAAGGATGCGGATGGCTAGAACGTGTGAACAGGGTGAATCCATCACACATTCACTCACATCCCACAAATCACATCTTTCAAACTGTCTCTCATCTACTGTATCTATTTGTGAAGTTTCTTCCTGAATCACCACCACTACTGGTTTTTGTTCAATCACTTAATGGGATTCGTCAGTCAGTATAGTATAAGTAGTCAGTGGTGGTAACTCAGCATAAAATAGTTTTCTGTTTCCTCTCTCCACTTTCTTTCCCTCTTAGTCTAAAAGATAAATAATATTCTATCATACATCAAACCGCAATACAAGTCCAAATTCAAATCAAAATCCTTCGTCTCTTTCTTTATATCTAAATGTAGCATATATTATTATTAGGTACTTAAACTTTATCTTGTTTTTCCTACATGTAAAGTGATGATAAACCATGTTCATGGAGTAATTTAGGATGTTTAATATCACTAAATGTGAATTTACATTAAATCGTCCGTAGTACGGTTATTAAACCTTGACAATCTGAAGTATTCCGATGATTTCTAACTTGTACCAATTTTATTTTTGTACCAATTTAGTGTTTAAATCCACTATTTTTTGTTTGTTAAATTGGATGCATTTTCAGTTCCAGTTATTAAAACCCAACGAATTTCCGTTTCCTAAACATCTGATGCTTTCTCTTTTAAGGGGCTAAATGGTAGAAGTCCCAATAAGTTTTTCCTCATGGAAGCAATAGAACCCTAGTGGACTTGCTGCATTGAGCAGATAAGATCAATTCAGTAGGGGTTTATTATCTGAGAATTGTTAAATTGGTAAACATGGCAGGGAGTTTTTGACAGACAGAAGATGTCTAGTCGAGGAAGAAAATCCAAATAAGAAGTTTATCCAACCCACCCCACCCTATTATACTCCATACTTTGGTTCCATACACAACAGCTAATGCTTTCTTGCTTTCGATTTTCAATACATTTGAAACTTTTCTTTGGAACATGAACTTTTGTAACAGGCTGAATAATGAAGTAAGGAGATTTGGGGAGAAAGCAATGGCATAGTCAGTCAGTGTAGTTAATCATACTACTAGACTCCTACTGCCTATATAATATACTACTGACTTTGGTAGGTTGACTTTGGCACTGATGTGATGTTAGTAATATGCGTGAGTGAACTGAAGTTGGTGTCGGACACAAAGGGGGGTTCCTCTAATGAGCCAAGTTTTGGTGAATCCAGTGGGCATAATTGTCCTTGTCACGAGAGTTGTGAATCCGAATCCATCCTGTTTGTGTGTGTGTGAAATAAATGTCAAGTCACCATATTAACTAAACATCTAACTAACTGTATTATTACAAGGAGTAGTCCCTTATTTTTATTGTAGCTGAACATTTAATTTCGCTTCGGAATATGATTCACTACACCTAGTCTTTATTAACACATTAGATTTAAATCAGATAGCAACCCTTCCTTAAAGCATCATTTGAGTGTGTATTATTATTAATTATTATTGCATTATTTTTTTTGGCTTGCAAAAATTTAGCAAAGGTTTCAGATGAGAAACGCTGCAAGTAGATTTCTTGGCCAAGGTCATATGAATCATAATTTAAGTATTTATAGGCTATGAAAAAATTATATAGACCAACTATTTATTGGAAATATGCGTGACGGCTTCGAATTTATTGGGTTAAAAGAATTAAACGTTACATTTTTCAGATTATCAAACAAAAGGATAACAATTTAAAAATTATGATGTATAAATGAAAGATTGAAGATTGTTACCAAACTTTGTATAATGGATCTACCTGGAGTATAAATAGTTTTATAAGTTTAATTATTTTTAATTATCCCTGCACATAATCCTCATTGTAAAGGAAAAAGTCATACACAAAGCATATTGATTGAACTTCACTATCACAATCAACAATAGTTGGTGTACTCAACTTTCTACCATAACTCCTATATTGGCCAAAGAAATACTTGTGTCTAGAATGAGAAGATGTTTGTCTAAGGAATTGTCTAATTCATGAGGAAGAAGAATTGACTCTTTCAATCCATTTTGTATTTGTTGTAACATTGGTCCTCTAATGATCTCGATTGTTCCTTCACAATTTCAATCATCCATCCATCCGTCTCTTCATAATTAGCCATCCTCTTCCTTTCAAAACTTTCAATAGTTTCAATGCCACTAGCACAACAACTCCTACACACGTTCTACCCTCACCATCCACAACCACAAAAAATAAGATATCCACCACTACCAGTCTGATAACATGAGTCAACTACAGTCACAAGAATACTAAGGCTTCATTGGACTTGTCCTTGACACTATGGGGTAGAATCTACGCTCCATCCTTTTCAATGATGGTATGACTATAGCAAGTGTCCAGCTTTAACAATTACGTTAAAAGTAGGACTTAAGTCTTTCTTAGGGATTATAGTCACAAAATGTTTGATGTATAGCTAGAAGCGCTGCAGAGCGCTTATAAATTAAATATTTTCTTGGACGCTATTTCAGCTCTGGGAGTGACCTTAAGGGCAAATACACGAGGGTTATATAGATCTAAGTACTGCATCCTTTTTTAGAACAAATTCGCACTCTAGTTTTCCGGTTTGTACTACTGCAATTCGCAAAGTAATAATTAGAAAAAAAGAAGCAAAATTTATGAACAACACTTGCAAATTATAAAGCCAATTGTATTCAATGAAAGAAATTTTCTATATTATTAACTCACATAAAATTAATTAATTCAAAGCCAAGTAGTTTCTGTATCATTTTTCTTATCAACAGATAATGACTTCAAGCTTGACTTTTAACACTTGCAAAAATAATTCTAACTAATAATATTCCATTCATGTAAAACATCCTTATTTTATTCATTCAATGTTGATAATGATTATTAGTGGAATGACTCATATAAAACTGGAACGTTCAGTTCAAGAAGAGACCTCCAATAATTTTGACCTTATCGCAATTGCATTTTTTTTATTTCACTTCGAATTGCATATTTTTGCAATATCTGTATCCAACGTTGATTGGCAATTATACAAAAGCTTCATACATAAAGTTTTTTTTAAACCTTTGACATTGCGATATCTAAAGGTCTCTCTCTCTCTTTCATTCGACTGTAGAAAATACAAGACTCAGCTCAGTGTGCGAAAATAACAAGAATCATAGCGCAAATAATGACACATACATGACCTTATGAATGTTACCCTTTGATAAGAAAATAATTGAGTACATCTCTTGTATTTTTCGTTGAATTTGAATTAATTATCATGTTTGCATCCTGACTTTCGATTCTATTTCTATTCCTTGTGCAGTAAACAATTTACGAATAATGGATTGTTAGGTACCAGTTCATGAATCACTTTATTTGACTAACTTTTATGATTTAGCAACTGCTCAGGCTTAAGATGAGATTGGGCTACAATAATGTTGGATAAAAAGAAATTACGATATCTAAGCCAGTCCTTCAAAAAAACTAAAGAAATCGTAATAAATGACTGGACAGTTGGAGAGTTCTAAATTATTTAGATACAAAAAATCTAATTAAGCAGCACTGAAATAAACTCAAACTGCAAGGAAATCTCGTTCCGGTATCCTATTCAACTAAGATTTGACTTTCTTTGACATTCCCTAATTTATGGAGATTCTTAATAAATAAATGAACTAGCTGTGTAGTATACATTTGATTAGGCTCATCGCATTCCAAATGCACTAAAAAGTAAAACAGCAACAGATGCATCTGTTGAACATGCCATAAAAATATTTGTGGTTTATTTTATTTCTTTTTCATTTAAGTGTTAAAGACACTTGGAAAGGGACTCTAAGCATTAAGTAAGAAACTATTAAAAAGAGGTTTAGAAAATTCCTCTGTTGTGTTCCTCTCCGATTTCCTGTGGAGATGATGATCATGAAAGTGACTTGTGGTGGTGGTGGTGGCTATCCAGAGGATGATGATGGTAAATGAAAAAACACTTTTTGATAGAGAAGACCAAATTGTACCTACTGCTATTGATGTGGTAGTAGCAGTGGTGGTTGGTGTTGTGATGCTTCTGCTGGAGATGGCAATTAGAGAGAACATTTAATAGAGGAGGAGATAATGAGGGAAGATGTTGAGTAATTGAGGGTGATTATCTCTCCAGACAACAATGCCTCATCAACAGTTCTATTCATCTACCATCTTCTTTTTACAATTTCTACCACCACCACCACCATACTATGAACGCATTACTTCCTATCCCAGCAAGGAATAACATCATCCCCCATCGACATCCATATTATCCCTAAGGTCTCCAGGTGTGAAAGGGCAAAATAGAGAAATACAAAAGTACCCTCACATCTACCACTACTAATTCATAATACCACTAGTAATGCTGATGTTTCAAGGCTAATGCATTTTTAGATCGATAAATTTGCCCTTTCTATAAGGAGGATGTTAGTGAATGGTGAAAGTAAATGTAATGGTAGTGATTGCCGTTTTATCCGTGTTGAACGATGGTTTTTGAATTAGTGTGTGTAGTTTGTATTTAAACGGACTATGAATTTCGTTGAATTTTTAGCGATCAATGTTGGATGATGGATTATTTATAAATCATGTGTTGGTAATTTCATTACATAGAATTTCAGCTATCTAAAATTTTACGTTTCAGAAGTACAACAACATAGGGAACTCTCTTTTGATAAAAATGCTGCAAGTTGTCCAGGACATGACAAATTATTCACTGAAAAACATCTACATATGATATATGAATAATATTTATCTGAAGTAGGTAAACGCAGACAATTTTATTTACTCTATTAAATGTAGAGAAGAATATGAGCCCCGATATGTATGAACCATTCCTGTTCTTGATAACGAACGCTTGTTGCTAAAAATCGGTTGTTGGACGTTTAATAAGGTACAACCAAGCTGGTACGACTCTCATTCACCCACGAATGCAATGTTAACATTTTAGATTGGATGGAATTCATAAGTGTGTGCAGTTGAAAATAAAATAGCACAACGCTTTGAACGCTAGCATTTTGTGCAAACCCAGGCAGAAGAGGGTATTCAAATCCTTGCTGTTGAATGAGAAAGACATAGTTTCAGTTTGTGCCGTCTTGTTTCTAGGAATTTAATTGTTGATTAAAATTAAGGAGATTTTTGAGTTGTTATTTACGCAATAGTTCTTCAAGAGTGCTTGGGAACCTTTTTGATTCATATTCATTCATTAATCACCTCAAATTATTATTCTGTCTTCTGAAAATCTTTGTGATGTCAAGTAAGGTAAGTACGGGGGATTTTTTATCGTCTGTTTAAGAAATGATTAGTATTAACATTAGCTTTTTCTATTCAATTCTTTCAAGGGTTTTTCTAGTTTTTCGAAATTTTTTTGGCTATATCGTTATTATTGAATTTTCATGACCTAATCTTTTGTGTTTTGCATACAGTGTGAGAGGGTTGAATTGGTTAAAACTGCAAGGGGAAACCCGTTTGATATAGTAAAGTATACCTTATTATTGGTAATAAGATTATCTAAATCAAACAGTAAAGAGTTCATAAGTAATTTTTCGCAAGTATGACATAAGGATGAGTGCTGTTCATCCTTCCATGAAACTGTTCAGCGTTCTGTACTACAAACGTCATAAGAAATAAATGAATTGCGGTTCGCTGTTTTTTATCACAACGAACTTACACGGCTTATTTATATTTGAGCGTTTCGTTTCAGAGCTTCAAACAACTGTAAAGTCAACCGTGTTCGCAAGAATCAAAAAATCTTCAAAGGACTAAGGGAATTCAGGTAAGTTAATTAACAAACGTGTTATTTTTCCCTTTCCCCAAATAGCATTTCAACAATTTCGTTATCCTTCAGTATTTCCAGTAAAAAGTACTTGCATGTAAAAAGCTGCAAAACTACATGCTGCAACAATACACTTTCCTTAACCAAGGGCCCCTTACACTCCGAGGTCGTCTCATACATAGTAGAAGGGATAGCAGTAGTAGTGTGAAGAGTAAATGGAATGGACAGAGTTGGACAGGTATTCAATCAGAAGGGCATTGTCACAGAAAATTGTGTGTCAAACCCAATGACTGGCTAACTTACACTTTTATTTCTACTACGACCAAACCACCACCACCACCACTCTCAATAATTCCATCTTCCTCTTCACTATCACCATACCATATAAAGCAAAAAGAATCTTTTATGACCTTTGTATTCCTTATCTCTATCTATGTCCTGGCCTCGCACCCATCTTCTTCAAGGAACAATAAATGAAATAACTAAAGCTACAATACTTCTAAATCCTCTTTCCATAAGCTCCAAGACTCTTTTATACATTTATTTTTGACACTTGAACAATGAATGTATGATCAAATGAAAGCAGTACACTTTTTTTCGCATGAAGAAATTGAACTGATGGTAGAAATGATTCATGAATTTGGTATCGTTATTTAATTTGGACTAAGATTAGCCACCAGATAAAACTTGATATTTGTCCGGGACTCCAGAACCGAATTCCATGCTTAATATTAAACAATTGTGAGAAGGAACAATAAATTTATCAAAAATCGTAATTTAAGAAGTTTATGAACGGCCTCTATAATTTATTGGTGCAAAAGATTAGGTGCATTTTGCTGCTATCATACTAATAAAACACTGCACTTGGCTTTCAAGTTTGAAATTATTATTTTATGCACTATATAATTGTGACATAAATGGTAAAACAAATTTGGTAAATTCTACCGGACTAGGACACACAATATCCTTATAGGTACATATTGTCTTGAGACTGATACATATAGATAATTCAGTGTAATATATTATTGGTTTGGCAGTGGTGGGTGGAGTGGGATCCCTAAGGTGAAAGTGGTTGCCACATTCAGTTAAAGAGAATGTTAGGGTTTTTATGGTACCGCATGCAATGCGAGTGACATGTTTCTATCCGAAATTCGAATCCTTTTTCACATTCCCAGCTCAATTCTATTTGACACTATTCCTCTCTACTTTGTCTCCAGAGATAATCATATACTAGATGTACGCACCAAATAAAGGATTGCTTATAAATTATGTAGCGGCATGTTGTTTGCTTTGGAATATTTGATTTGCTACACACCTTCATCTGAAGTATTTTATTAATGGAATGTGTATCTCAACTTTCTCAACCCTTGGGACATTATACTAGAGCTGCCTGTATGGTATGGTGGGTGTCATTTGGAGCGTTTTTTCGGAAGCTTCAAGGTTAACTCAAACATGTAACTTACGTAGATTATACTAGTTTATATTGCCCAACATAATTTATGAACCGTACCTTACTCAAAGGAAATGCTTTTTTGTAGTCATTGTCTCAAAAAGTCATGTAATGCTGGAATGGTATATATAGATAGAGATAATGGAAGATGTCCGGGTTGATTTTCGAGATAAGAAGTGAGAGATCAGATCAACTAGAGAGAGAATCAATGAGAGAAAAGAAAATAAGTTTAAGAAGAGATGTTCGAGGAAGAATCTCCTCTTCGTTTTTTTTTCACTTTTGGGTGTCAAGTGAATGTCGCGTGTCGTATGGGGTAGTGGGCACAAAGTGTGTGCCACTGACTACTATTCAACGCATGATGATGATGATGGCAGAACGTGAGGCATCAAATATCAGAATGAAACTAAATTAGCCATCTCTCAAGAACTTTCTCTTTTTTATGTAAATATTATTCTAGCATCATTAGTTTATTATTTGGAGCTAATATCCTACAAGAATATATGTTTACGCATTTTTGTAATGCAGGGTACTGGATACTACAAAATAGTAGTGAATGTGTGTAAACAATTTTTTGATTAATGATTCTTTGAAAAGTATTTTTGCATTATGTGGATCATCGATCAGTATGATGTAAGGGAGATGTTATACCGTGTTTTTTATTTATAAATAAATAGTAACAGAGTACCCAAGATAAACCTATATATTATAAAAGGAGTTTGTATTTTAGTCCTTTAAATAGTTCAAGTAGTTAATAATTCAGGATGTACACATTCAATTGTGTAGAAAATGGGTTAAATAATTAATTTCTTTCTAAAACTGTAATAAAAATCAAAGGAAACATCTCTGACAGTTAAATAAATATTAAAACCTGCCAATATTAAAGTGCTATTTCCGTAGGAGAAAAAGTCAAAAAGTCAAGTAGTATTGTCTATTTATGTTTATACACAGGAAAAAAATGGAACCTATTTTTCTACCGAGAGGTCGTGCTAGGAAGAGGGGAAGAGAGTCCCTTGAACGTGAAGAAGAAACTGCTGAGATCCTTCTAGGACAAGAGACAGTGGAGGCCTTAAGCAAAACGGACCCTGGACCCTCTGAGACCTACGACAAGGGGGATAAACGTCCTCGATGTACCCTCAGTGGCAACAACTCTCCAACCACTGGACATGATTCCCCAACCACTCGCGCTATCAAAGATTCTCCAGGCGCAGGGGAAAGTTCTCCAAAGAGCTCTGCAGGCAAGGGTGTTGATCATGGCGACACTGCTACCGCGGGTGAGACCCCAAAAGTAGAAACGAAGACTTACGAGAAGAAAGGATCCTGCGGAATGCCAGTAAAACTTTACGCAAATTACTTCCAGTGGCAGCAAAAATTGACACATCGATCTATGAGACTATACACTGTGAGTTTCGATCCTGAGATTGAAGGACCACCAGTTCGCAAGGCATTGATTCGAATTATGGAAAATGAAATCGGGGGCTACATATTTGATGGTACTCAAATGTTCGCCATGAGAGAGTTACCTTCTGAGCTGCTCCAGTTTAAAGTTGCATTTCCAGACAAACCAGAAGCCATATGGAATGTGACAATCACATTTCAAAGGATAGTGAGCGCACTCGAGCCAGTTGCGTTTCAGATATACAATCTAATTGTTAAAAAGATGCAACAGAGTCTGAATCTCAGTCCGTTAGGTCGGTTTTACTTTGATCCAGCGGGGAAAATTGATATCCATGCACACAAACTACAACTATGGCCTGGAATGATAACATCCGCTAGGCAGTTTGAAACTGATTTGATGCTAAACGTCGACCTAACATTCAAAGTAATCAGGACCGACAACGTGTTGACTGTGATGAGCGAAATAAGACGCAGCAATAGCGACCCATTACAGTTGCGGAGGGAGTGTGAGGAAGCTATAGTTGGGACAACGGTTATCACACAGTACAACAGAGAGAGCAAAAAACAGGCTTATCGAATCGATGCTATTGATTGGGGGTCAAATCCTACTTCAACCTTTCCCATAAATATCAAGGGTCGAGGCTTATCAGAAAAATCGTACTTAGATTACTACAAGGAGAAGTATGGCATTTCTATCGGAGTTCATCGGCAGCCCTTGCTTGTGTCTGAGCCTAAAGAACGGGACATCCGTCGAGGAAAGACTGCGATCAAACTAGTTCCAGAATTGTGCTACCAGGCCGGACTAAATGATTCCATGAGAGGGGATTTCCGATTGATGAAAGCTATTTCAAACCATTTGCATCAGCCACCGTCCCAGCGACTTCGTCAGGTTCAGGAATTCGTTAAGAGGATTGGTGATTCCGAGAAGGTTAGTTTTTTTTGAGATATTACCAATTGGTATTTAATGATTTGCTTGAAGGGATTTTGGGGACTTAAGGTTGTGTGTGGTGCACTTCAATAATGATTCATGGGAACGTGTGAAGTCATGTGTTTGTTTGAGTTTAACTTGATCTCGTTAGCTCCTATCGTTTTCGTTGAAGATATTTGACTTTTAAACATTTTTAATCAAATAGAGTTATGAAATTCGTAAAGATTTCAGTTTACTGACATTATTTTGCAATGACTCTTTTTCAACAGGTGAAGAGACTTATTCAAGACCGTTGGGGGATAAGAATTAAGCCAGAACCGGTTGAAGTAGAAGGAAGAGTACTTCCGCAAGAGAAAATTATCTTCCAAAAAAACATGTATGATCCAACTAAAGCAGAGTGGAGCCAAGCATTTCGGAGTAAGTTTTTACCTTAAATATTTGGCGTTTATCAATTTTACTAAATTTCAACTCTTCATCTAAATAATTTTGATAAATTCAACACTATTTTTTAGGAGAGAATATGTTCTCGTGTCGTGGTCTCAAGTGCTGGGCAATCATTGCAACTCAAAGAGATTCCTGTAGCATTGGTCATATTGTGCAAACAATGGTTCGAGTTGCAACGCCTCTTGGATATCAGATTGAACAACCTGACGTGTGAGTCTTATTTATTTTCAGTTTAAGGTCAAGCGTAAATTAGATCGATGTGAAATCTAACTTTTAATTTGTAATGATACCAATTTTTTTTTAATTTCAGCGTGCGAGTGCATGACAACCACAGGGCTTCCTTTGTGAAAGCAATTCAAGACGCTATGACCAGGCACAGAGACCAATTGGATATGATTATGATCATACTGCCCAATAGTAATCTAGAAACATATGCAGCGGTGAAGAAGGTTTGCACTATAGATTATGGAGGTGAGTAGAAATACCTTTTTTAGATCAATATAATAGCTATTCCGTTTTACTAGAATTACCTGCTTAACTTTTTTTAAATTGCTGCAGTACCATCTCAATGCTTTCTCTCAAAAAATGCAAGCAGCAAAGGGCTGATGTCAATCTGCACAAAGATGGTAATTCAGATGAATGCTAAGCAAGGTGGTGAGCCGTGGAGTGTAAGCAATCCTCTTAAGGTGAGCCATTAATAATTTAAAACCTTAAGAGAACAGAAATTTAGTTAGAGCTGTTGAAATAAAAAACAAAAAAGTAGTAGATTATGGGGTAATGTACAAGAAATCATTGTTTCAAGTCAAGTCTAAATCAAGTTTGATTTTTTTTGTTGTTTATGTGTTTATAGGGAGTCATGGTCGTAGGGTTTGACGCACATCATGAAGGAGGGAAGAGTTATGCAGCAATGGTTGCTTCAATATCTCCATCCCTAGCAAGATATTACTCTACTATAATTCCTCAGGAACGGGGTATGGAAATGAGTACTCGAATTGGAGAGGCTTTCCTAGGTAACCGGTTTATTTTTGGGGTCATTTTCTCCATATTTACGCTAATTTATTATTAGTCTATGCATTACTTGAGGTCGATCGTATTGCTTTTGAAATTATATTTTATTTATATTTTTATATGTTTATTTCATGTACTTCAGCGTGTCTTAGAGCGTACCATACAGAAAATAAAGAGTTGCCTAAGAGGTAAGCTTATTTGATGTGGTACGTTTCTTCTCTTTAAAATCCTTTACAGTAGAATAATGTCATAAATAATTATCTTCTTTGCTTTTGTAGAGTATTCTTTTATCGTGATGGTGTTGGTGAAGGGCAGTTGCAATTTGTGAATGATCTGGAAGTGCCTAAGATCAAGGTAGACAGACATAATTTATTGCCTAAAAGATAATTTGGTAATTTGGTTTTAATGACAACTTGAAATTGCAGAATATCTTCAACAAATCGTGGGCTTCATTGGGAAATGTCGGTGGTGGAGAACCAAAGCTGACATTCATTGTGGTAACTAAAAAAAACAATACACGGTTCTTCTTGGGTCGGGGCGCAGAGAATCCAGAACCTGGAACTATTGTTGATAGCGTTGTTACTTATCCGGAAAGGTAAGATATGACTAAAAATAAGTCAATTGTAATATCTCTAGTTAAGATAAAGTATTTAGGGTAATCTATCTCAAATATTCAATCAGTCCTTCAAGTTCAAATTGGGGGAGGGGGGGGGGGTTATTTGCAATTTTAAAAGAGATGTAACCGAAATCTTCTTAATCTTTAGGTACGACTTCTACTTGGTTCCACAAACTGCAAGACAAGGGACTATTTCGCCAATCTCTTATAATGTCTTGACGGATAATTCAGGATTGGATGCAGACAGAATTCAACGGTTCACATACAAACTTTGTCACATGTATTTTAATTGGTCTGGAACTATAAATGTCCCTGCTCCATGCCAGGTACACCTAAATATTATTCATTATTGTTCTCTTACTTCAATTACTGCAATTGAGTAATTAATTTCAAGGGTCAATGACGGCTTAATTTGAAATCACCAAACTAAAAGTTTAGCTTTAATCCAGGGTTTCATAAAAAGTCTCAGACCGCATTCATTACTAACTAATTAACAAAATCATTAAAATTGTGAACTTGTTGACTTAATAAAACTTTGTATTATTTATTTCAGTACGCCCATAAACTGGCTTTCTTAACAGGAACGGCTTTGCAGAGAGAAGCGAACAAAAGACTTTGCGATCTTCTCCATTTCTTGTAAAACAGAGAGGGGTGTGGTGGGTGAATTGGTGAGACATGTTTTTTTTACAGTATTGTCATCAGGTGTTCCAGCAATAAGAAAACCGAAGGTCCACCTGGGTACTAATTACTTTACGTTTGTACACCACAGTATTACGTCAATTAGGGTTTTCTATTTTCCTTTATTTTTTGCTATTAATTAGACTGTGAGTGTTAAAGTAGCTTTCCATTATTTTGTATTGTTAAATTACTAAGGGCGTTAAAATTAGTAATTTAAGCTCAATCTGATTTCGTTGTAACTAAAAACCCAATAAAAATATAATAAAAAACAAATTTTGACTTAAATGTTGGGAATCGGATGGCTCTACAGATTTACGTCCTATCGTTTTTAAAAACGTCTCCTTCCTATCAAAAAGTTTGAATTTCAGAATTATATTAATCAACATTAACTTGAGTTTTTGTCCTTTGGCAAAGTTACAGTAATAAGTTTCCTTACGCGTATCAAGATATTGTCACAAGAAAGAATGATAAATTAAATTTTCATAACAAAAGTTATGTACACTTTAACATTGAGTAAGATATGATAGAGGTAGGAAGGATTTGTCGAATAATGTGTCATTTTAGGAGAATCTGTGATAATAATATTATGAGGGGAAGACAGAGAGAAGAAGTTTCATACGATGATGATACAATCGTAAGATCCGATGATAAGACAACTTGGGGTTGTTCATTACCAAAGTGCAGTACTTTTATTCCCCCACAAAAGGTCACAAAGAGTGTCAAGGGTTAGGACTACTTTTACCTTCTAAGGTCTCTGGAGTAACCCTTCCTTGTCCAAAGGCCACCTCCCTTTCTTTACTCTCTGTCACCAACCCCCTGACTAAATCTCATCATTTTAAAAGCATTCTGAATTAAATGAAATCGTTCGAAAGTTTGAAAATGGCACGTGATTGATGTTTCAAACGTACTGTGCCCACCACCACCTCCTGCCACTCGCAGTATGACAGAACTAAAGTTATTCCAAGTGAGTTTTTTTCTTCTACTAATCTCTGAAATGATGATGATGAATAATGAATTGGAAGGAGTAATTTGTCACTGCCTAATAGAATCCTCCATCTTCTACACATAATTTCAAATTAATCTCCCTACAGCTAATTTCAATGTCAATGCCAAAACTCATATTCGATATAAAATAATATCCAGTAGCATTCATCTTCTTGAGGAGTAAGTGAGTAGTAAAGTAGCAACCACTAAAAATAATATTATTTAAGAAGCACCATCTGCCTTATATACTTCTTGGGCTATTATTGCTTTTGCCAAATGGTCCCAAACTTTAGCTTTAATGTCTAGACTTCCTTTTACTTGGCTTGGCTTGGCTTCCTTAGATTCTAGAATGGATTATTAATTTCCTTCATTTATTATTCCCAATAATTGCCAAGCTTCATTTCAAAATTTGAAGGAATAAGGGCCGTAATGCTTTGCATATATTAAAGACACTTTATGCGTTTCATTGTTTCAAAGAAACGTGAAACTGTTTAAAATTCTAAAAGGCCAATAGACTTTAATTGCTCCGCCTCTATTCACAAAACGAACGCATTTCCCTTGAGGTTGATAGCTAAGAAGCCCTTGTAATGAGAGAGACTAATGAATGACACAAGGAAAGAAAAGGTGAAGAATATAATGATAATAATAATAATATGCATAGGTTTAGGGAAAAGTTAAAGAATAAGTTGAAATCAAGGGTGGCAAATTAAGTTAGTCTGGTGTGGCAACAGTTACTGCTACACAACAAATTACATTGAGTTAACTTAATTTCATCCATTTCTGCTAATTATCCTTTTTGTCAACAACAGTCAAGACTCCCAAAGTCAAAACTTCTAGCTTGGCCAAATAGGTTCTTCTTTTTTGGAACAGCAGTATCAAAAATATCTCCTGTCTCTGAAACTCATTGTCCAAGAATGCAAGACTTTATGGTAACAATTACAAGTACAAGGTCGAAGGTTGTGGTATCTTGTCTGTACCGTCCATAAATGACAAAGGAAACACTTCGATGACCCAGTGGAATTTCCGAGTTCGAAATCGTCTCACTTTTCCCAGTTCAAACTTCCTTTAAAAGTTATCATTTGGGTAAATAGAAAGCAACAATCCTCCAATAATTTCTCATTACAGGAAAGAAAACTCTTATATTTAATTTATTAACAGCTCATTTAAAAATTTGAAATAATTATAGGATATTTGTAGGATTTTAAAATGTGAGCTAAATTACTCTTGATTTCTGTTAAAAAGGAAGGATGTTATTAGTATTGCATGATGTATTATTTGTATTGTATCATTGTACTTAATTTTTATTCTTTGTGTAGTTTTACCAGAAAAGAAAAAAGGACTCTCTTTTATTTTATGTTTCATCTTTCCAAGTTGGATAATTTTAATGGGGCACGCCTTTCTCAAGTCATCTCATCACCGTTTGATTCCATCTGGGGTAGTACATACTTATCCTTATTGTTGAATGTGTTTAGAAGTAGTCTGACTTATTAGTAGATGAATCCTTAACTAAATAACATTATACCCATCATGCCAAGGCGTAGTGAATAAAAGGCGTTTAAAAGAAATCCCCACTACTCCTTGCCATAAAATAAAATATTAGACGTCCTTCAACACATCATGCATCATTTACACTAAACTGAAGAATAAGTCAGGTCAAGTTTTTCCCTTTGTTTTTTTTTACTAAGGATCTTATCACTGTAAGCAGGGACAGCAGTGGTAATCTGGCAATAGTTGTCTGGTAGCAATGTGCAGTTTCTGAGATGTCGATTATTTTGAAGTCTGTTAAGTAGAATTTGAAAGTAATGCTTGGATGGGTTTGTTTATCTCCTTTGTTTGATTACATTTGATTTCAAAATTAATTAAAAAATTTTAGTAATATTGTGAGTTGCTTTTAGAGTTAGTTAAAATTCTCAAAATAACTTGGATAATAAGCTTAATATTATTGAATGGGGGTAAAGATTTTAATTGCAACCCAACATTGGTTCTTTTATGGTAAAGAAAATAAAGTAGTAAAGTGAAATGGAGAAAAACCCTTTGTCTGTTTAGTGTCTGTCTATTGATAGGAAGTAAAAAAAATGTAAAAATGAAAGTAAAAACTAACCCACTTAAACACTTAACACTACTACCACTAGCAGATTTACTTGGCTTATTAAAACCCGATCTCTATTTTTGACTTATGTCGTAGTCCTATCTCAGTGCCAAAGTAGATTCTTATTTCATTCAGGATGGTCAAAGATCGATTTGTAAATTTTTAAGCACTTTATAACTTTGGACATGAGAAAGTTGATGGGCTTTTCCTTTTTTTTTATTTTTTTTACTTTAGAATTGTAAATCCTGTCAAGCCAACGTACTTGCCATGCCTTAGTTTAACTTACGCATGCAGGGTTGGAAAGCAAATCCCTTGTAATTTTGTTAAAATGTACAAATGGGCATTAACAGTGACTACGACATAACTTTGGTTTAAGCGTTCTTACACTTACAATGCAACCAACATGGCGGGGTCACACCGATTTTTATGAGTGATAGCTCAAAAAATCAAGAAAAAAATTAG
>JAQGBU010000299.1:0-38345 GCA_034698605.1 Isotoma decorata
TCACAGCAGGGTCCCCGTGCTGGCCTTCGGCCAGCAGGGTGGCCGAACACGCCACTACATAGAGGTGGGAAAGTATGGTTTAGTCTTAATTGCAGAGAATTTTGAAAGTATAGCTTAAGTTGTTCTCTTATTCAAAGGTTAAATGCATCAAAATGTTATACTAATTATTGTAAGTTGTTCTTTATTCGAGTTATAAAACATTAACGGAATTTTTCAAAATTTTTCAAATTCGTTGTAGGAGTTCGATTTTGCTTTGAGCTTTAATTATTTTGTGTGAACCCATTGAGTCATACTCTTCACTACCTGTCCCTTTGATATGGTTTACACCATTTGTAATCGGCCACATCCTGTAATTAGACATGGGTTATGTCCAATGTACAAATTGTATTTCCAGTCAATTATATTTCTTATCGAATTGTAGTATACGGAGACCTTAAGCTTACAAATTCTAACATTACTACATTATTTCTGCTAAATATTTAAATGTACTTTTTTAATCATTATATTGTTGCAGTTTATGCATATGGTTTGTAACTGTTTAAAATAATTAGTTATTCTGTTTAAATGATCTATTTTATTTGGGTTCTGTCTTTCAGTCAACAAAAAAAAATTATTACTTTGGTTCACATCGATCAACAATTAATTTTCATTTTACTTTGATTTTATATTAGGTTGAATTATTATACTTTAGTATTTAAATCTACTAAATGAATGAAGGGTCAAAACAAAATTAAAAATATCAATGGGCATTCTTTTTATGATTACACTTACATTCAACACTAATCATTCTATTTAACTATTTAACGCATTCAATTAGGGTAACTATTTAATAATTCATGTTTATATATTTCATGTAATATATATAATCACTACCTGAAATTTAATACATTTCAATTCGGTTGAGAGTTCCATTAACAGGTTTAATTCCTCTCATTTAAACAATTTTCGAAAAGCAAATCCGTATAAAAAGGGTACCTTCTTCAAGTGGGTCCCTTATCCGGTCTGACAGGGCGATGAATTTCAATTTTTACTCAATCTATACGACAATATAATATATATAATAATTAACGCTCTAATGTGACACCAATCAGTCAGGGACACACGGTTGAAATTAGCAGGTGAACAGTTAGAAGTACGCCCTTATTCGTCAGTACAGTCTCATCCCTTATTATCACAAAAATAACTTATAAATCCCATAAATTAATACGCTGAGATAAATACAATTGATTGAAAAATCAGTAACTTCATAATACGAAATTTTAAAGGTACTTATGATATAGGGTCGTGGACATGGATGGACACGTGTCATAGTTATGGGCCATGGCCATGCGATTAACATGATTGTGATCGACGAGTTTGCAAAAACTTTAAACTGCATTACTACAAAAGAACGGCATTATTTATTTGTTATACTTGAATTTAGAATTTAAAGGAAAAATGAGACTGTTTTAATTTATTCAGCTCTACCAATAAACAGGTGTTTAACCATATTAAAACTACCTATTCTCATTGCCAAATCTAGTTGAAAAGGACATGTAATTTGTTTTTTTATTACTGAGAGTGTTCCGTACTAATTCCCACGACTATATTACTCAAAAAGCACATTAAATCTAGCTCTGGTATTGTTTTAAACGGTCAAGTCAATCTGCAGGCTGTCAACTATTTGGAAATTTAAATAAGATAACTGTAGGGTGTGATCAGCTAGTATTAGCTGAGATAGTTAAAATAAGCTGTTCATCAGTTCATTTTACTCGTGTGCCCCTGACTGCCAATGTAATTTAATCAAAATTTTACCAATATTTCAATCCAGAATAGAAACATTTCAGTTCCCATTCGCTTTTCATCTTTTGGAACAAATCATAGTCCTTGTAGAACACTGCCCAACCGAATTGTTCATAGTCCAGCCTCCCAAACTCTTCAACCTTATTTCGAATTTTTTTACCTAACCAGGGTCTAGTCATCTCAGGAGGATTATCAGCACAAACGTAGGTTTGGACGGGGCTTTGCGTGGTTGCCACTTTATTTGAAGTTTGTTTGAGATCAGTGGTTCTTGGTTGGACATTCTGGTTCTTATTTCTTCCTTGACGAACCATGATGAATGCTTTGTCGTTTAAAAGCATCCAAGGATCATCAAATCCCGCATCTTTGAAAATTTTATTAATTTCCGAATCAATTGGAACGTTCAGTTTTTTCCCTCTTCCTTTGACTTGCTTTGGCATTGAATTCGTCCAGTTTGGTTCCCAAACCCCCAGCCATTCCAAATTATCAATCTTGAGAGCGTTTAAAATCAGATTTACTGAGTTGGGCCTAAATATTTTCAACTTTTTCAGGTTCGGGAAGATGCGATTGAACCCTTGGACAAATGATGGACTGAGCTGACAATTATCTAGATATAGCTCTTCAATTTTGTTATTTAATGGTGTTGGTGGGTTTGAACAGTGAATCCTTGCATGTCTTAGAGCTATACGACGGAGTTTGGTGCCTTGAGGTGTGAGCAGGCCTAAATGCACTCCAAAATCTATAGTTTCTGATCGTATTTCAGTGCAGCTGAATTCTCTCAAATTTGTACATTTCTGCAGAAATACAGCAAAATTCCTGAGTCCCCTAACTTCTCTTAATGTTATATTTTCCAGACTTTGAAAAGGGAGTAGCTCCAGCGAGGTTACACATTCTTCAAGGTGAATGCTTTTCAGACTTTGTGACAATCCATTTGATTTGTTTACGCCTTCCATTATCCATTGAATTGAAGTGTCAATCCTGCTTAGGGTTAATGAGTTTTCTCTAACGTCTGCCTTCAGGATAACTATTCCATTTAGCGTGATTGTCACATTAACCTCTCTTTTTCCTCCGTCCGTCCCATCGGGCATGTAATATAAGTTTATTAGATCTTCAAAGTGATTAAATTTTTGAAATGGGAGAAGATGAGAAATGTTCAATTTAGAAATGTATTTTTTGAATGATTGGATAGTTTCATTACTGCTCAGATAGTTTACGTGGAAGTGTGTGAGATGTCGGAAATCCATGTTCTGTGCAATTGTGGTATTAATTACAACCGGGGGGTGATCCTCTCTGATTATCTGCATTTGCTGACCGTCTTCAAGCATAACCTTTAGCTGTTTATAAAAGTTCGTTAGATTGTTTCCTGTTTCAGAGCCCATATTATTTTTTATGTAGTTCTCTTCTTCTTGTGTTAGCATTTTTATGATTTTCGGTTTTCTTAGTTCCATTCTGTTTCGTTTGCTTGAAGGGACGGATTTATTTTTATCTCTTTCCTCGTCGTAATCACTCTGATAAGCCTCTTTATTTTTTATTAATTGGGACTGGGACTGTTTTTCCTGATCATTTATCTCTGTTGCGGATCTTCTAGAATTATCGTTTCTAATTTTACCGCATCCATTTGGATCCATTTCATAAGAAATCACTCTACTTTTCTTTTTTGGGCCCTTTTCCTCTTTGATCCTTTCAGTTTGATCGCCTTTAAAACCTCTGCTGGTCTCATTTTCTGACCTTTTGACACCTGTACACCTGACAGTATCAGTGGACGAAGTTGCTGCTGGCACTATCTTCTTTCGCAATCTAGGTTCAGATGAGAAAGGTAGACCGACTGCCCTACCAAAGTCATACCCCGGTACCATTGTTTCCATCACTCTAAACTTTTCTTCTAATCTGAGTATTTCAGCGTTAGCTACGTGTTTGTAGAATTCTTCTCCCGTCATAAGAGGGAATCGTATTAGAAATAAAGCTTTTCCAAGCTCTTTGCGTATATCCTCGCCTCTGATCTTTACATCTTCAGTCAGACTTTTTTTCTTTATGGAGTGTTCAGCCCATCTGGAAGTTAACCATCATCCATTCATTTATATTATGTCATTGTTGTCTCATTAATTTAAAACATACCAACGGCAAAAGGTAAATAATTTACCTTTTCATTTCTAAAAAGATGGATACCTCGTCCAAATTTAGGTTCCTCTTTAGAACAGCACATAGAGGATCTAATTCCAATGCGAGGAATCCAGGCGTCTTGAAAACGGTTTTAGGATCCCTATTTTTTGGTTTAAAAAGTGTTTTAAAGGTTTACCCCTTGCTAACAGTTAATAAATATTACTTACAACGTAATCTGAACAAGTGCACATTCTTTGAGCCGTGGAACCGGAAAACTCCATGCTACTTGCAAGATTTCAGCCGCATTTGTGGAACTTAGTCCGCATCGCAGTTGGGACACACATTTCGCGATAAGATCGGATATCTTAAATCGATATGCCAGCTTCAAAACTTCAACAGCTTCATCCATATCCACTTCTACTCTCCGGACGTAAATGTACTGTCAATTAAAAATTATACAAATGCATGTAAAAAAAATAGAGTTATATCATACGAGTATACGGGAAGGGACCAATAATTCTCTCTATGAGCTGCATTAAAAAAGATTTATTACTCTTAAAAAAAGTCTAAAACTCTTTGGTGACGTATCCGGAAGTAACAAGTTCAAGTGCCTTCTTTCCTCTTTCAATGTTGGGTGCTTGAAAAAAACGTCAGCAAACTTTGTTGATATTATTCCCAGATAATATTTGTGGGCCGAAATTGGTACTCGGTTTGGTCCAACTAGAAAGGTTACATCCTTAAAAGTTTCCTCATCTTTTTCAAGTGCATATTCCATAATGTCTCTGATGCATTTGTCCTTTCTCCAGTCGGAAGCCGGATTATTGGATTCACTCTCCGTTTCAGGAAATACAACAGGTTCAAAGTAACTATTCGTTTCAGTTTCTTCATCTTCTCTGCAACTTTTGGAATTTGATGATCCTGGAATTAAAAGTTCTTCGTCAACCTCCATCGGGCTGGTCTTCTGCATGTCAATTGATTGAGTGTGATCATTTTCGGTTTTTGAGGCCTCTTTAACTTCTTGATTTATTATTAAGGGTATCAGATGGTGGCGAAAGTTTGGATCAGAAATAGTTGTCTTTTTAAAGTCAGTCTTCATGTATCCCCCTCCTCTATCAGCCATTTCGTATGAACTCTTAATATAAATAAAAAAACCATGCTCACAACAGGTCTCATTTATTTTTCAATCAAAATCTAGTTTCAATTTAAAAAAACATACCCAATCCAGAATTTATATAGTATCTATTAATTTATAGTACATGCAGGACCGTCTCTGGCCCACTTTATATGATCTTTGACCTTTGATTAATTTTCTATTTTTGTGAGAAAAATAAAAGTTTACAATTATTTCGAGCCAACCACCTGTAAAGTGATTTAGTTTGAAGGTTCTACGAGCTCCGTTATTTTTTGTTCATTCGTTTTACCTATAAGTTATGTTGTAAATGGCACATTTCTGGAGAATGCCGCTATACTGCACTGGGCAGCAGACTTTTTTCTTTGTTCAGTCGAGCTCATTGTCTATAATTCAATACTGCATGCAGGGTGCGTGTCTAATAGTTTCCTTTGTTCTCAAATAAACCACATTTATTTTTTAGTAATAGTATATACGTACAGTTAAGATTAAATAAATAATTTGTACTCATCTGTTTTCCAAAGTAATTTTCATAACATAAAGAAACATTGTTTATAAGGTAATAATTTAGACTTATTGGTTCAATATAAGTATATAATCTGCACGAATGCACAACTGGAAAAACAAATAGAAACTCATGTGTTAACAGGATATTTGAAGGGATGTTTCACATTATCATTTAAAGCGGTCCTTATTAATTCGCAATGATTTAATATTATACAAGTTTGGGAACTGTAAAATAGCAAAACAAATTATCTCAATCATTTTTAAACAAACCTCATAATGTGTATTGTATGATTTGGTTTCATAGGCCCATCCAAAAGATCCTAATGCATAAAAATTATTTCAACGTGATTTGTAATTTTTTTTAAAGCCTCTACTTTCTCTTCTTTCCAAACTGACAGAATTGAAAAATGGCCAGACAGATAACAGTATAGCCTGGCAGACTAACAATTAGATTAGTTTTTTCTTGTTTATAATGTGTTAGCAACTACAATTGCATGCTGTGACACTTGAGAATGCAATAATCTCACTTTGCCTCATTCCCTTGACGGAACTCTTGGCTAGTATACTAAATTGAGACGAAGTAACACATCAGGACCATTAGTTAAATGAATAACATGAGCGTATTTATAATACCCACAAACCAAAAATCTTCACACTAAATGAGCTTAAGAACTAATTATGGGGTCTTACGTATAAGTAGCAGAACGAGGATTGGTTTACATATTTTGATATCTTATGCATGGCTCAATATTAATTTTTGCAATCTTGTGCATTTTCATGAAGTGGATATTTCAAAAAAGGACCATAATATTAGATTGTTTTAACAGCAAGAAAACTGAGAATGTTAAAACAACGAATTCTTGAAAATCTGTCAAGTAGTATAATATCATTTACTATTTATTGCGTCAACATTGCGTTGTACCTTGTGGTATTTCTTTTAAATTAAATGTAATATATCATACGCACGTGCATGAAGTGGGTGTTTAATTATTGACATATTCTGTCCATATTTTCTCATCGTCCTTTCGTATCGTCAAAATTAAGATGAATGAAAAATTCAGATTAGTCTAACCATGTAACGTTTTTTTGAGATTCATAGGTGAATTTGGACATATATTTGTATTTTAAACAAAAACACATTTATGAAATTTCAATACATCACTTAATCTTAATTGTCCATCTTCAAATTATTATAATTTTCCAAGCTTTACATTTTGTACATCTGTCAGTTGCTCCGCTGAGACTGAGAAGGTCTGTCTTATCGATGTAGTTTTACTTTATAATTTAATCTATCATTAGTCTTTTCTAACATTTTAGTTTTGAATATCAAAAGGGTTGGATTGATTTTTTTTATTTACTTTTTTTTTGTTATGAATTCATAAAATTAGGTGCAATAAAATTAAAAACATTTCTTGTATGTCATAGCTCTCTCTGCTTTCCTGTTACTTTAATTAGTTGTAGTTGGGACACTTTTTTATTGATTCATTAAATCTACTAGATCAATTACCTTTTAAACGTCATACTCTCATGCCCTGGTTTTTCAAACAGTAAGTAAATACTAAATAAACCAGTCCAAGTCCTAGAAGTCCCTTGTCTCAGTAAAGTTTTTTCTGTAGAGTTTGCCAATGATTAGAATAACGAATATTAAAAAAATTTACCTCATGTAAAATGACCAACTTCATTATGTAGACAACAAAGAAAAAGTAAGTCGAGTAAATTCACTCATAATTTTTCCGTACTTTATTAGCCCATTTGAAAAACCTAAAAAAGATCACTATTAATTCATAACTAAATTTCATCCTGAGGGGTGTTGTATAATTCAAATTTGTCTTTGTTTTACTTTTTGCATTCTGTGTGCGATTGTGAGTTATCTATCTCCTTATGCATGAATGTAGGACTCTTCCTGCTTCGTTTATTGATTTGCATGATTTGTATGATTCTCCTCTACTTCCATCCCTTAAATCAACTTAACCTGTTTGGATGATTAATGGGTTTTCTTTAAATTGGGGTAATACTCGTTTTAAGGTATATAAAAAACCATGAAGTGTCAAATCTTAACTTTTCGAACCACTATCATTTATATGATCCCTGGTTATGAGGACATTTGAATCGGTCTAATTAAATAAAGCTTCATTACCTTTGACAACCATGGAAAGTTAATGATACGATTCAATAATTAAGTCAAATGGATTCAGAAAATAAATGTATTCTAAAACAACCCTCTATAGTCACCATCCTCTCGTTTCTCATTTTCTTCTGAATCTTCTGCCGATTCAAGGGTACTCCTTCCAATGCCAACATTGTCCCTAAAATAAAATCTCATAAATGTCATGTCAATTATATACGACCTTTTACATGTTTGTTTTGATGGGCATGTCCAGAATATTCGAAATTTCGATCCTGCTGAAGTTTTGAGCATTTACTTGGTTTGAATTTATTTAATTCATGCTGCCATTAATTAGAATTAGTCGATCCATCAGTCCATCCTTTGTCTATTGTCCCCTTAAGAACCTTACGTGAATAGTCTGAATTCCTAAACCTTTCTTTAATTCCATTAAACCCTAATTATACTCTATGTTCAGACTCTACTCTTCATTTTCTGTTTCTGTTATTTTAAAATACATTTTTTATGTCATACATTGAACTACGCTTTTTATTCTGATAAACTATGTTTCAAGGGTGTTTTTATTGTTTTTAAACCAGTCTCTAGACCTGAGGAGTTTTTTTTATAGGGGGGGTTCTAAATTGCGTTGTATGGAAAATTTTGAGTGTGTTGTAAAACTCTAGAATTGATAAGAAATGATATATTACATACTACTTATAACGTTGTTGGATTTGTTGTTTCACAACTTTAAGAGGGCGTATAATGATACAAACTAGACTCGTAGGGTCTCACAATTTTATTTTTGCTTCTTCTTTGTCTCTTTGTATTTTTCGGGTAGATAATTCTGGATATTTGTTTTATCCATATATCTGTATGCAAATTGTTATTATCTTTATAGTAGATCATCATTAAGAATTAGGACACAATTGCAAAATGTTATACAAATTCAGGCTTGCCTATTGTGAATGGTCTGATTTCATTTTTTTAAGTCGTGGGTAAAAACATAACAACTTAGTAGATATAGATGTGTAATTTTGGGGTATTTGAGAATCGGTGTGTATTTTTGCAAACTTTAATACTTAATAATGAAAAAGTACTGTTCATTACATTTTGTTCTGTTTGTGTTAAATTCGTACTGGTTTTTGTATTTGGTAATAATAAATCATATTATACGTTTTGACGGAACTCTTTGATTAGAACATCCATAAGTCATTGTTACGTGTTATTTTTTATACATATAGCAGTGAGTATGGCATGCGACTGTGTTGTGTATTATTAAGTGTTTAGGACACAAATATATAAATATTGATTGGAACGATCAACTTATAATATAAAATGGTTTTTAGAGGAAACGGACTTGAATAATTGATAAAATAGTTTTTCACATTTTTTGTTACGAGCTTGTGTTTGATTTGAGATTGTTACATCGAATTTACGTTTGTTGTTAGTGCACGTTAATTCAGTTTATCATCAACAATCAACATCTATTATCACCCACAACGATGGATAAGTATCGGTTGAGGACGGACCCTGTTACAGGCAGAATTGCAGTTCCAAAGTGGCTTCAAGTAGACAATTTTCCATCTCATCGACCAAAAAAATTTAAATCTGGTCCAAAGGGGGGCCGTCCTTCTTTTTTTTCGAAAGAAACTATTGAGGTCCAGAAGAAATTGCAACAGCAGCGAGTATTAGAGGGTAGAGTGAAAAAGAGACCAAAAAAAGTTTGGGAGCAGTCTGTTTCAGCTGGTCGAAATACCAGAAAGGGTATGAGAAATTTGGGTGTGACTCAGGATGAGGTACGACAAAAAAATAATTGAAATTTCATATAAAAAGTCAAAATCAAATAATTCATACAATCTGTAAAGTTCAATCCGTGTAAAATTATTTATAGGACCAGTCTCTGTGTCACCGGGATGAGGATTATGATGTTAGTGTTGAGGCATCCCATGTCATGCAACAGGTTGAATTAGAGAATGGTTCTATTAATTTGGAGGAAACACCTGTCATGCAACAAGTTGAACCAGAGGATGACACAGAGGATGACAGTAGTGCGAGAGCACATACAAGTGATACTCGTCCCTTTACAAGTACCTCAAAGTGTACTTATTTTTTTTCTTCCGAAATAGAGGACTTTCACATGCTTTATAAAAGGTATAGTAATGCTACGATACACATCACTAAATATCACAGGCAGTATCAATATGATGTAAATTAAAGATTTATTAGTTGTTGTACTTGTGGCTACAACGCCACCCTTATTTAGTATGGGCCTATTTCCTCTATTTTCGTGGATTGTAATTGTAGTCAGGTTTTGGGTGTTGCGTTGTGGGGATTGGGACTGGGTCATTTTTTTTTTGTCAAAAGACACCTGTTGCTTAGTAAAAAGTTGTAGCCTGAGAATGTTTTCATTTACATTTTTCAGATTTTAAAGTACAGGTCTAAACAGGTTAGTTCAACTTATCTTAGCTAGACAGTTACAAAAATAGCAGTTTTGTATAGATCCTGAGATTCATTTTAAGCTTTGATTACATTTTTACACTATTTTGTGATTTTAAACGTAAAAATAGAAAGGCCAACTTGACTATGAAGACTTTGAGGTCAAGTTTTGGAAAAACACCTATCTCTGGTCCATTTTATTTTTCAGGCTGGCTGAATCGAGTGGTTCCGTGTCATTGTCATTTTTAACATAGCCTGTTTTTAATGAATTTTGTATGATTTTTTGTCTTGGTTCTTACATTAATGACTCCGGAACGCTTTAACCGGTTCGAAATTAATTATGTTTTACCAGATTGAGAACCCAGATTAAAATCAAACGCAAACTTTTCCTTCTTTCCTTGATCATGTAGATATAACCTGGTTTCCAAAAATAATTGTATAAAACTAAAAGTTAGCATAGTATAAAGTGGATTTATATTATAAAAACATGATGAAGCGTTATTTTTCTCGTCTAGAGCACCGGGTGCTCGATCAGGATTTATGCCTCCCATGCCCAAGTACAATATGCACTATAAATTTCATGAATCTTCATTTATCTAATCAAGTTGAACTGGGGAAGTTGGTTTAATCATTTAGGTTGTTGAAAAATTGGCAACTGTTGATGTAGAGATGTTGCTTGGTCATATTTTGGTAAATTAGTTTGCTGCAGTTTATGGTTGAGTCTAAAGAGTTTCATTTGATCAGTGTCCGTCTTCCTCGTATCTATACCAATTAATAGAAACTCCAATTCAGAAGCTCGACTGAATTAATTTTCATCTTCTATTCATGAGATATTGATCGTTTATTTAGTATTTGATGTTTCTGACTCGAATTATTTAACCTTATTAAGACGAATAGACTTTTATGATAAAAAATCCTGTTTGTTTGACGAGTTGTCATTATTCGTCCCATGACTTACTAAAATTAATTAACGTTGCAATGCATTAAATACTTTTTTGTTCTATTTTGGGGGATAAAGTAATTTAATTACAGTAGATGCTACACAGTTATAATGATTTAGTAATGTTATACCTCATATACACGAGTGTTTAAATTTTATTATAGATACATTTTAAATGTACAGATCCTTTGCATGAAATAGTATAAAATATGACAAAAGTCTTCATGCTTCAGAAAATCTCCTTTATTCATGGTACTTATTTCCCAGTCTCAGTGGTTAATTTATATTACCACAATTTATACATGATATCAAAATTAATATACACATTTAATAAAGTTAATTGGGAACTGATTTGTACACAATTGGTGAAATTACTGTTTCTTTAATGTCTCTATTATTTAGGCATGAAAAGGATCGGTTTCAGTCGCGGATAATGGACGTAACTGAAGAATGGGAAGAATATGTACGGTTAGTAGAATTGGGGGACCCATTATTACCAATTTACTTGGTCAAGGGGTGTATACCCTATGAAAAGGTAGCCCAGCCTTTAATATTCCAAGCAACTGAGGACATGATGTCCGATTTTTCAAGATTGTACAATTTCTTGGATGTGTACGGTTACTTGGAGGCGGGGGTTGTAAAGATGCAACCCTATTCCACCTGGAAAGCCAATGAAGATGATTATAAGGACATCAAGCTTGATTTTTCAAGCGTTGTGGAACAGAGGCCACGAAGGAGCAAAGTTGGTGACGACTTTGTCAACTTAACCTTTTGCTGCAATGAAGACCAATTTATGAGCCAATCTGAGTTTTTTTCTTACGTAAATGGCAGGTAATTACGTCTGTTTTTTAGTCGTTAATTCATGATTACCGTAAAATGCGATTTATAGTCCCTCTGTGGTTTACATTCCTCTTTAAGTGACTCCCTTAAAACATTATATCCCCATTGGAACATAATCCATCCTAATAAAACAGCTCAGGTTATGATATAAAAAAGTAATTTAAAAAAATGGTGACAGATAATAAAGACTAGAGTCTGAATCTAGTTTAAAATTAAGATTTAAAGTTTCACATCTAAAATTGTAAGAAGTTATGTTTTTTGATAAAATGTTTTGAAACTTTAATTCTAACCGGAATAATGCAACAACCTTTTCGGATGGTTGAAAAAATAACTTTACGTTTGCGGTTCTAAATCTCGGTTAATGGTACTTTATCTGGGTTTAGGGCATAATGGTCTCCACATTATCGTATGATAACAAATGTACTGAGGGCAAAATGGTCTGGGGATAGAACAAGAGAGTTTAATATAAACCTTCTTATCTGATAAGTACCTTGTACTTTAATGCAAATACATTTGCTTCAATGAACAAAAGTGTAGTAGAGTATATAGACGTACTTATCCATACCAACATAATGGAAAAGTAACTTTTATAGTGATTGCTAATTGTGTCGATTTGTGTAAATTAATTTGGAAAAATTATGTCTTATATCCCTTCGTTTAACATTTCATCCTGCAAGCGAATTCATAAAAATTTAAATGCAGTTTTCTTAATTACTAAATTTTATTTCATATTTTACGACAATCACTTTAGACTAATCTTATTATTTTAATAGGAATAGGTCATCCCCCTATGAGATCTTCGAAGATACCTTCTGGAAGTTCATTGGTTTCAGTAATCCCATTTATTTTAGGGACTTACCGGGTAGTTTGTTCACAAATCTTGATGATCCTTTCAATCCAAACTACCTGAAGACAGCCCTTAGAGAATCACTGAGCTGGCCCGATGGGAGCGGTCAAGGCCTCGTAAAGTCTTCCTTATACGTCTCGACCTTTGGCACTGCTGCAAACTGTAAGGCCTTCTTATATTTAATAAAAATATATAATAACATTTTATATTAATAGCTATGCATAATCCATTAGATCATACCGAAGACTATGGTACCCCAAGGTATGTTTTTAAATGAAAATGGAATGCAACGCTTTATTGGGTCAATTGACCGTTTACATATCTTGTTGATCTTTTTTAGTTTTAATTACCATCATATTGGAGAGGGGAAGGGATGGAGTGTCGTTCCACCATCCTTTGGCCGCAAGCACTATTCTGTGTTAGAAGAGCTAAAGAAGCAATATTATCCGTTCTATGACAAGTGCCCATTCTTTTTGACTCACAAGCAAATTCTAGCTCGTTCTGATATTGTACGACGATTCAACATGATAGTTCATGATGTAAGATAAATTGGTTATGTTAAGTTAGTAATTAGTTTAATTGTTTTAGTTTCTTAATACAGATTCCAGGACAGTTCGTCCTCCACACTTCATCCTTATATATTTCATCCCTTAAAATTGCTTGAATGAAGTCTTGAAAAGCATTAATCCTGTTTTAGATTACAGTTGTGTTGTGTTTATAATTTTCACAAAACAGTTGTATATTTTTAATGATATTAGATTTGAAATCTAAACGGTTGATGTAACTGTAATAGAAATATACTTATTTAATTTTGTAGAGCATTATCTAAAAGACCTGCTTATACAAACTGATTCAACTCGAGCCTAGGCATAATAAGGACTACTAAATGAAAAATGACGAAATTTGCCAATACGAATTTAAAAAACCCAGTGGAGTAATTCAAATTTAAAAAACGAAATTAGGTCCTAGCTTTCGTAGGGCGCTGTTGCTATTAACCCCCATGTCAAATTGCAGCTTCCTTCATTGGCTTGTGGTAAAATGGGGGTCAACTCGATAGTATGATTCAAATCATGAAAAAATTAGATTTAGTTTCAAATGTCTTATACCGTCGCTATTTGTAATATACATACAAACATACAACTAAAACGAAAGAATGATCCGAAGTACAGAACCAATCTACAAAACATATCATTAAAATAGATTGAGGGAGATGAAATGTGTAATAAATGGAATGGGTAAGAAATGGAATGTGTAAGAAATGAAATGTTTATGGGATGAAATGTGGTGGATGAACTGTCCGATTACAGGTTTTACATTTTTAATATGTGTTTTGTGTCTTTATGCTCCTCCTAGATTACCCAGTATCAAGGGGAGTTTATGTTTCTTTCCTCTTTCGCCTGGCATCAGTAAGTCATTTTTATGGTTTAACTCTTTATTAAGTATCGGGGATACTTTATGCGAACTGTAGTGTCGTCTGTCTTCATTTTAACTTTTGATAGAATTAACTATTTCAAATCTGTTTTCGGATACATGATTCTAGGATTCATAGCTACAAGTCTATTGATTTTGGGTGAAATCTGCCACACCCCCTTGACTCCACCCTCTATAGCAATTTGAGAGAATTAATTTTTTCAAGCACTGTTTTCTGAATTGTTTCTATTTTCTATTGCTATAAGCTGAATAGACCTTGTTGAAGTCGGTCATACCCCTTGGCTCCACCCTCTTTTGCAACACAGTAAATGTGCTATGAGTTATCACAGACGCCACTTCTTTCATTTTTTTTTCACGTATGCATAGTATGGAATCAGTATCACGTTTGATTAATAGGGTCAGGGTCAAAGCCATGGGAGCGGTTGGAGAAAGTTGGGTTGAATTGAGATTATAGCATATTTCGATTCCATTCATTCAAAAAAACATACTTATTAATTATTGGCCACATCCCCTTGGCTCAGCCTTATATACCAAAATAAGTAAATGTGCTAAAATTTCTCACAGAACGAGCTTTGTTCAATTCTGTGTTCAGTTATGCATACTACAGGTCAAATAGCACACTGTATTAAAAGATGTCAAGGGTCACACAAAGGGGTGTGGCTGGGGGCAAAGGGAGACTATAGCTTATTCCCACTCGCATTCCTTCGGTAACTCCCTTATAATGCTTTATTGACTACTTTTAAATAAGTTGGATTGGTTTTTTAGGGTTAGAAACATGGGGGTCTCCGTAGCAGAGGCGGTGAATTTCTGGGGTGGAAGGCACTGTCTGGACTACGCATTGACGACCTATAGATGTAGAAAGGGAACGGGACCAGGGCGAAACTCGAAGGGCTGTGTCTACGGTGACAATACTGTCATCCAATTGGATGATTTGTTTCAAACTCATCCAAGAAACATGCTCAAAGAATGGAAAAAGGGAAGTCTTTTGATTCCGCACCCTAATTTGCAACATCTGGACCTGCAAATGAGAGTAGGAAAAAATATTACAAATCGTAAGAAATTAAATTTATGATTTTTGTAATATTTATGCCAATGTCGTAGACTTCTCTCTAGAAAACAAGTTTTTACCTGTTGTGACAGTTTTGAGGTTGGACCACTTGTGTAGAAACCTGCTCATAAGTGAAATGAGACAAGATCTTGGAGGAGGAAATTGGAGAAATTATTGAAAGTCTTTAGGAATTTCTATGAATTTTGAATCTTTAATTTCTCCAATTTCCTCTCCTTAACCACAAACAGTGTGAATAATTACAGGGTTAAGTAATGATTTTGTTTCGTTTCAGTTGTGAGCAGGTTTCTACACAAGTTGTCTTACCTCACAACGGGTGGAGACTTGGTTTCCAGCGAGAAGTCCACGACATTGTTTTATACCAGTATTGAACTTATGTTTATAATCACCATAATTTATTTTACAGAAATCCCCAGCTACTATTGCGATCCTCAAAAGGAGTCAATGGATGATGCCTTTCGGATTAGAAGAATTTTTCGCAATTCAGATGATCTGCACGAATTATCAAAGATGTCTAGCAGGCAACTAATCACAAACCTAGAAGGTTATAATGATGTTTGGTTTAAAAATCTCACTGTTGAATCAACTGTTAAATAATGGGGCTCAGACGGAAATACACCTTTGTAATTTTAGTAGTTGAATTGATTACACTCGATAAAATTTAATGAACTTAAGTTGGGATTACTAGGCATCTATAATCTAATCTATTGATGATTCTAAGCGTGGTCTCGGGCTAATGAAATATATTTGTTTTGGCCTAATGTTAATAAATATTATTGTTATGACTCACAGATTCACCTGGAGGTGTTAGTCTCGTATTTGTAATTGTCGTCTTTGTTGGTTATTAGAACGGTCTATTTAGAAGGGTTGTAAACTCATGGTAAAACACTGGATATTGAATTTCTCTACCTCTTATTCATAGTAGGATAGTGTTTATTGGTCATAAAATGAATCTTCTATACTTACACATTTAACTTTAATTGCTTGTTAGTTAAATACACAGTTTCTAGTCTTCAAGTGAAAAGTATAATTAGGCATATTAAATCTACTAGATCCTCAAAGATCTCATGTTACTCAGACCTTATCTATTTTGTTAAAAATAATAAACTTCAGTCTGAAATAAAGAAACTCAACATGTATTTTTAAACTCGATTCGATTATTTGCCTTATGTTAGGTTTTTGTGTGTTCAGGCCTCCAATTGACAAGCCTGTCCATTGTAACTTGATTTATGATTAAATGTGTCGTCTCATTTTTATCTAATGTTACCACATTAAATTTCAGGTTTTGTGCATAAAATATATGATCTTTAGGGGTTTAGCCGTCTTTATTTTTTTGTACACATATCATTGATAACCTTCGAGCATAAGTATTATTCCCATATCACATTACACAGATTATAGTTTATATTTGTTTGACTATTGGTTGACCCGTGTAGTTTATATTAGTTTAGGTTAGTTAAGAGATTCGTGACACTAATTAAGTCTTATCGACTCGTCTTATTTTATAGCTCTTTATAATTAAATTTTTGTATTGTCACTATTATTTTCTTTCTTTTTAAGTTTCGGAAATAGTTTGTGTGGACGGTAGTGCCGTCCGTCCATCCGTGTGCGCTCTGACCTTTGATTTATTGTGTTTCTAGGGTTTATAGCTACAAGCTTAATAGACCTTGGTTGAAATAGACCACCCTGTCTTTGCTCTACCCTTTATAGCAATTACAGGAAAACTTGTATAACTAATTTACTCGAATGAGCAAAGGTCACATCAACTGGGTGTGGTTGGGGCAAATCGAGACTGTTAAGTTTTTCGACTTCCTGGATACAATGAAAAGGTTTTTGACGTCAATTCCATTTTCGATACTTTTATAAATCCGTTTCAATGATTTATTTGAGGCTAGACTTTGAATAATTTTACCATTTGTCTGATGTGGTCCTCTTCTGTTTTTCATTAATTTCATTAGTAAGACCAAAGTACCAGATTGTGGCAAACGCATAAAAAAATGTTGAATGTCAGTGGATCACGAATCTATTAAACTCCATTAACCGCAATTTTCTTTTACCTCTGGTTTCATACATCGCAGTTTGAATTGCAATTTCTTCTATTACACTTAAAATCTCTTTTCATAAAAGGGTGATGATGTTAGTTTTCTGTGTATGTGCAATATAACTATGTAATCCCATGTAAAACATGGTTGACATCATGTAGTTATTTAATGGGAGTGGACTTTTAATTCGAGTTTTGCGTTTTTTTATTACTCTCTGATCTGCACACACTCTGTCTTTCTATTTTACTCAACTTGATGCATAATTTACTATCGAGAATATGCTAGTTTTGTAGTTGTGCCCTGAATGTCATTGGGTTTTTTAATTAGCAGCACATTTTTTGCTTATCAGGATGTAGCATCAAAAGATCCTAATCCAGATAAATTTAAATTCGGTCTATATGTTCACCCTGCGGTGAGGGATCCTTCAATCTTACAATATTAGTCACCCGGAGGCCGACCTGATTCAAAAGGTTTCCATTTTATACCTACTACTGACCTTGTTAACTGAAATGAAAAAAGCCTCTATTGTGCCTATGCCGTATGATATTCTAGGAGTCATTGGTCTTGGCAATAGATAATTTAATTCGGACGGATTGTCATTTATTCAACTGTCCGGTTCTTGTCTCTCTCTGTAGATTTTTATAAGAGTTAATTAAAGACGGATTTAATTGAAAGAATACTTTATAATATTTAAACTCTTTATACATATAACGCATACTCTAAGGTTATAACTATATGCTATGTGTCATCATGTTATGTGCCCTGATATGAGTATCAAACGTCATCACTCTTGTATTTAACAGTGTTTTCAAATAGTCCAACAAATTAGATATATGTACGTTTTAAGGGGGCCGAGCCCACTAATCCCCTCCCTTTTTCAATTCAAGGTCTTCCAAAAATATTTGTTTGATGTCACCGATTGACTCCGAAATTAAGGTTTCATTTAATTTTGATTTCCATTTTTTCCATTTTTTCCGTTTCAAAAAATTGGTCACTTCCAATGTTACCGTTTTGCTAAACATTGAAAGTGACCAATGCTCAATTTAACTTTGAACGGATACCATTTTTTGATTCAGATTTACATATGTAACATGTAAGAGTTTGTACTAGATGTGGACTTTAATCATTTAAAAACTTAAATGATATGAGCTTAAATTGTTACGGTTTATTTTCTAAACACTCAGGCTTTTCAGTTAGGCCTAAATAAATTCTAGTTTGATGGACCTTCTGTTCGTTGTTTCTTGCTTGATCTTTTCTTTAGTATTAATGATCGGACGAAGCTGGAACAATTTTTTTCTGAATTTTTTATATCCTAATTACTAGATTAAATGTATAATTATTTCCTATTTGATGCTCGTCTTGGGGGTAGTTAACCTCCTAACAGCCTCCTAAGTAATGACTCTTCTATAGGTTTTCCTACCACATATTCATGAACGGACAATGTTGAATTAATTTTTTCACAATCCAGTATATCCTAATTAGTGGATTAAAAGCATAATTTGTCTACTTTGAAAGGGTTCCGGAGGTATGGAACCTCCCAAGGACGTCCTAATGAATGACTCATCTGTGGTTTTTCCTACGGATTGTTTATGAACGGACATTGTTGGATTAATTATTTTCCTACTAATTAGGTCCTAATTAATGGATTAAAAGTATAATTAACCTCTACTGTATAATTGTACTGGAGGTAGGTAACCTCCTAAGTACCTCCCATGTAATGACTCATCTGTGGTTTTTCCTACGGATTGTTTATGAACGGACATTGTTGGATTAATTATTTTCCTACTAATTAGGTCCTAATTAATGGATTAAAAGTATAATTAACCTCTACTGTATAATTGTACTGGAGGTAGGTAACCTCCTAAGTACCTCCCATGTAATGACTCTTCTTTGGGTTTTCCTACCTATTACTTATGAACGGACAATTTTGGATTAACTTTTTTCCTACTAATTAGGTCCTAATTAATGGATTAAAAGTATAATTAACCTCTATTGTATAATTGTACTGGAGGTAGGTATTCTCCTAAGAACCTCCCATGTAATGACTCTTCTTTGGGTTTTCCTACCTATTATTTATGAACGGACAATTTTGGATTAATTTTTTTCCTACTAATTAGGTCATAATTAATGGATTCAAAGTATAATTAACCTCTATTGTATAAATGTACTGGAGGTAGGTAACCTCCTAAGTACCTCCCATGTAACGACGCGTCTATAGGTTTTCCTACGGAATATTTATGAACGGACATTGTTGGATTAATTATTTTCCTACTAATTAGGCCCTAATTAATGGATTAAAAGTATAATTAACCTCCATTGTATAAATGTACTGGAGGTAGGTAATCTCCGAAGTACCTCCTATGTAATGACTCTTCTTTGGGTTTTCCTATCTATTATTTATGAACGGACAATTTTGAGTTAATTTTTTTCCTATGAATTAGGTCCTAATTAATGCAAACAATGTATATTTATTCTTTAAATGGCCTTGGAAATATGGAACCTCCCAAGACCTCCCACGTAATAAATATCCTGTAGGTTTTTCTACTGACTGTTTATGAACAGACCATGTTGGGTCATTTTTTCCAAGTTCATTACATTGTAATTAATGGATTAAAAGTATAATTAACCTCTATTGGATAAATGTACTGGAGATAGGTAACCTCTGACGTACCTCTATATTCTTGAAATTCCTGATACACATTTAGGATTTAAAATATAGACCTATGTGATGACGGTGTTAGTTCATTATAAGTTCTTCAAGTTCTGCTTCGTGTCTTTTGTATTAAAAAGATGATTGTGATTATCGTTATTATGTTACGAGTTCAGTGTGGTTTTTTATCTTGATTTTTTTCTGAGTTTTAGAAACTGGGTCTTAATTGAATTTATTTTTAACAAGATGTATTTTTATGACCAAATGACAGAACTATACCTGTTTATGTGCGCGTAAGGGATCAGACAATCTGAAGGCCTTTCTAGACTCAGCTAAGATTTTAATTTTTGTGGTTTACAATTGAGGGACATTCATTTGCTTATTTCCTTATGATGGGGATGACGGGGAGGATCATGCTGACTGTTTTATCCGTTTGAATCTTTTTAATCTTCCTTACTTTACTAAATAGTATTAAATATCATTTTAGTTTAATTACTTTAGACTGAACGTGAGTTTAATTTTTAAAAAAAACGGCGGACACTGGTTGGATGTTTCGAAAAAATATTAGCTAAAGGACAACCAAATTTATAATATCGATTTACTGTCATAACTGAGGTAACCAATGCTTAATTTTCAGGACTGTTCCTTCGGTTTTATAGTAAGTCTTAATTTTAGATATTTTACGATGCGCTTCAATTACCATAATCCTAGTTATTTCCCTTAGAAAATTTCCCATTGCAGTATACAAGGTCGCCTGATATTGTACACACCTTGGTCATACCGTTTGTTATGCTAATTAACGCTTTTAGATGAAAGGATTGCTGATTGGTTTGATTCTGTTCTTCGTGTATTGTATATGAAGGAAGACCCTAAGTTAAACAATTAATTTTTTGTGGTGTGTCACTACAAATCTACATGTGTATTATTTGCTCTACATGTGTATTATTTATTCCATATTACATATCATGTTTCGTGTAAATTCGAAATTTTATGTAATTTTAGATGTAAGTACTATAAAAATGACTTTAATCAATATATAGACTCCGCCATTTTTTAGTGTTTGACCTAAATTCACATTTTTACATCTAAGGGTTTTTAGGGGGTTTGGTTTCTACATCCCGTTTATGGGGATTTGATTTATGTTAACATTTAGTTTTACCTTCAAACATTATTCTTTTCATACAGGGATAAATTAATTTTTCTTGACATGTTAAGAGACAAAAACCACATTGGTTTAAGTCTTAAACCAATGTGGTTTTTGTCTCTGAAATAAGATCAATTAGATTCTAATTGATCATATTTCAGTTTCTTCAAACCATGACATATCGTCTAGCTCTCTGTTTTTGTCATCTGATGACCCATCATAGCAATTGTCTTGGCTGATCTGTGCTGTTTGTTCATCTGGATCAATTATTGTTGCAATTATGAATTTACGGAACTCTGTGCAATCGAAAAAATGATCAGGCTTCTCCCCTCTTATCAGAAAGTATGCATAAGCACAGACGAAGACGCCGCAGTCCCATCCGTTTTGCTGTCTACTCGATTTCATTATCCGTTTTTGAAAGTTGATATCTAGACACTTTCCTAGTTTCTGGATTCCGTCTTGGATAATGGGGTCTCTTGTTTGTTCGCTGCTCATGGAATCCATTACTGATTGAAAAGCAAAGCAAGTATTGAATATTATAGTCTTTCATCAACCCTTGTCTATAATAAATGATTATGTGGCTGAGCCATATCGAATTATAGATTGCTTACCTGCATATTGACTTTTCTTTGGCCAGACTGCTACTAGAGTCCAGTGTCCGTTGTCAATGTTAATAGGGAACAATGCCATATCTACTTTCTTCCAAAATATTTCATTGCCGCCTGGTGTCTTACATGGAATGGTAGTAGACTCTGACATTGAAAAATAGCACAATGCTAGAGCAGAGTTAATGGCCACCATGTTTTCATGCCAACAGCAGACACGATCTAGAAAGTAGTCGATCACTGTATCCTCCAGCCATCCAGGGGTCACTGGACAAAAGTTTGGCGAATAACCCTGTTGTGATAGTCGCTTGTTTAAGATCCTACATTCCTCGACCGAGAAGGTTGACATTGCTGATTTGAGTTCGTAGAATCGGACGGTCGGATTCTGGGCCACAACCTGTAGATAGTTTTCCTCTGTTAGTTGTGGTAGTTCATCAGCGTCTTTTAGAATCAAAGTAATGACATCTGATTTGATGTCTTCTTTGCATACACTTCGGTCACTGGAAATTCAATACATACTTCTTCATGATGTTCCTTCAAGGTGTACTCTTACTCAAATTTGTAGGGTGTCAAACGGACAAAACTTTTAAACAAATTCATAACTTATCATGTAATGTGGTGTATTTGTTCGAAATCAATTACGTACTCCAATTTAACATCGGAGAGTAGGCTTAGTGGACTAATAAGGTTTTAACAATAGAGTATTCATGGTGGGGCTTGTTTTTTTGGCGAGGTTCTAAGTATGAGTTTACGATTCTCTTTTTGTTTTTATAGTCTTCGACCGAACTCTATAATTAGCTGACAACCCCGAAAACAAATTTTTTCTTTTCTGAAGCTTATCAAAAGTTTTGGAATTTGACAAGGATCTACCTATTCCGTTTAATTGAACTAAAAACTTGTGATTTAACTTCTGTTTTTTACTATTTTAAATCAACTTCTGTTTTCTTGTATTTGAAAAAATGGAATTTGACCTACACGGATCTGAAATTGACTTTTAAAATTGGTTATCCGGACGTGCAACAAATAAATGATAGTTACGTATACTATTGAATTTTTGCATTTTACGTTTACTGCAAATCTATATTTACAAACAATCTGGTAATAGTTTAAAAGAAGTATTCAATAAAAGACTGTTATAGACTCTGAATTATCAATAGTGTGTCTTAAGGCTAATAGGCCTTTTCGACCTGCTTCGTGCCGCAGTTTCCTCATTGTCCTGATAGAATGGGTTCAACTAACATGCCCTACAGATCCGGATGGTCTTTGGACAGCATCAGTGGGATGTTTTCTGTCCCAGTAGACCCTGCGGCAAATTATGTGTTCGTATTTTTCACGCTTGCCTTCTGCCAGTGGGGTGTCCCACCATAACGCGACATACAGATGGAAAATAATGAGTGTAGGGGGGGGGGAGTTTATGTCTGATCTACGTAGGCTCGTTTACCTTTGTGTTTTATGATGCGGTTCTTGTCCATTTTCGTCTTCATTAAGCTCAACCTTCACTATATTTTTCCCTGCTTCATTTGTATTCAGGGCCGTGTTATGATCAGCTACCCTTCTTTGGGACGTCACCGCTTCTAGTGGTAGTTGGATTTTTGATGGTAGCCAATGTATGCCCATTTCTCGTATGATCGGATCGTCGATGTGGCTGTACAGCTCTGTACATTTTTCCGTGAGGGCTGTTACTAATTTGTGTGCTTCAGCTAGTTCTTTACGAGAAGATTCACAGTTTACACATGAGGGGATCTTTGAACTAAATCAAAAACAGGACATGATAAGCATCATTAATCTTGAAACAGACCACAACCAATTATTTACATTTATGGAATATATTTTAATTTCTTTGTGTTCTCTTACCATTCACCCTCTTCTCTTAACTCTTCAATTAATGTCGATATTTTATTTATGATGTGATTGTAGTTGGAAATCTTTGGATCCCCGTTTTCTATTTTAATTGGATCGGGATCAGACAGTGTAGCTTTTAAAATTCCAACCCATTTCTTAAGACACTTTTTCTTGTTGCTGTCCATTATGTAAAATAGATTTTGGTGTGTAATTATTTATTTATAGTTTAGAATTTTATTTTACTTTGTTGTATGACTTTCACTGCAATTAAGTTATTATTTCAGCACTCGCTCTAAACAATACCCAAAACAAATGCTAAAATTACTCTTTCTCGCTCGGGCCAACGTATTCTCCGATTACAGTGTACTGTGTTCCGTTATCTCATGAATTAGTTCATATTTGAAGTGTGAACGCGTTGACGTTTGTATAGGTATATACTTTGTCCTCTTTCTGCTTCAGCACAACTTTAATTCAAAATCTGAAATTGACTGTTCGTCTTATATTTTTGTCCGTTTTAGTCCTTTCCAGTGGATTAGTCAAGAATCCAGTACAGATATTTGGCTAAGAATGAACCAAAGTAAAAAACTGACAAATTAAAAGGTTACATCATTTAATTGAAGTGTTGCTCGTTCCATGAACCGTAAATAATACAGGAGAATTATTTTTTTCTCCTTTGATTTGTGTTGTGATAGTTGGGGTTGTACAATGCCTATGCCCTACGAGTAAGTTCTTGTACTTGTCTAAATGCCGAATAAATGCCTTGTTGTGTCTTTAATGCTAGAGAATTAAATGCCAGGCATTTACGATGCATTATGGAAATATACGAAGACACTTAACGGCATTTTGTTAATACGCCCAGACAGTTGAATGTATTTACTAGAAAGTCTAACGAAAAAGAATGGACATACATGTTCAAATCTATCTACCGGGTTTTCCGGTATAGAACCCCTGGGGAGTTATAGCTTCAATCCATATACTGGTAAAGTCTGTATTTTCAACTCGTAGACTAGCTATACGTTTCTTGTGGAATGCACAAATGTCAAAACTGCCTTGTTTTCATAGTGCCGGGAAAGTAGGGAAAATACTGCATGACGTAAATGGCCAAATGCTGAGGGCGCCGGCATGGGTACAACCTTCATGGTATTCACTTCAGTTTGAGATACGTATTTATATTACTTAAGACTAGTTCATCCATTGAGTATGATCATAATTTCTTATCGATGTAAACTTGTCCGCAATTTTGAATATATTTTTGTATTTCTGTTTTTATTTATTCGAGCAGTCAAAACAGATAAGTGTTTTATCGTCTTATAACTGTTTTTTATTAGCTGTTGTATTTAATAATAGTTATTCATTATTTCATATTTTTGGCAGGATTTTAAGACAGTTTGAGGTTGAAAGTTTATGTGTATAGTTTAAATATAAAGTCAATAATTTAAATCCTCCAGACGTTAGGAATCTTTTGTTATAATTTTGTAAAAATTAAAAGACTAGAATAGAGTTGTGTTATAATTACGAATTAGTGGTTATTAAAAGTGTGGGTCCTGCTTTCTGTCATAATATTAACGATGAAAGGGTTGTGGTTTTAGATTTAGCTTCTGCTTTTTTGTCTTACGAAAATGGGCAGGCTACATGACATGTTTTTGCAAAAAAATCAATCGCTTCATATATTGAATGAGGCTGGTTGTGGATATGCTTCAATATCCTGTTATGTAACCACACTGTTCTAATTTGTCATTAATTTTTATCATTAGAGAGCTGAACTATGGCCTTGGAGCATTCACTAATTCTGCCACCATTGGAAAAGGGTCAACAATTGCTATATATTGATCAAGTTTTACGAGATTTTGTCAAGTTGCACTATCAGCATGACCTCACCACACGAATCTGGTTCCAAATGATCAAAAATGAGGCTGTATTAGACTACAAAACTTTTTTCAAGACAAAGTTTACCGTGGATGAAATGACAATAAGGACGTCAAAATTAAAACTATGTATTTTCGAGCGAGAATATAAGATTAAGCGACAACAGTATTGCGTGTTTTTTTATACTTACATGTTTTTAACATACCCAAGATATGTGGATTTGAAACAGTTGAGCGATGTCGAGTTGGAAAAATGTCTAGAGTCAGAAAAGAGTCTTTTTACCTCTACAGTGAGTAACGATCAAATCAAACATTCACTATTTCCCCATGTTATTTAATGTAAAATGTCTTTTGTTTTAATTTTGTAGGTCCCTGTAGAGATGTCTGTCGAAGAATTCGAAGAATTTTCTCACTTCTTCGATTTCCCGTACCGAAAGGGTAAATTATTCATGCTCAGTCCCTTTAATGCTGGTTTAAATTCAGAAGCTATCTAAATAACATTTTATCACAAGGTGCTGATTCGGATGCTAAGGCGATTCAAAGCGTATTCACTCCTGTGGAAGCCAACCGTATGATGATGCAGAAACTGTTGACGGATATGAATGGAACATGCACACTCGACAAAGATGACTTTTCTTACCTGCACAAGGTACAGGTTATTTGTCATCTGTAACTTGCTCGCAGAGTATACAAAAAACTAATGAAATTATTTGATCTGCAGTTCATGGACCAAGAACATATTGTAGCAGCAAATGAAATGGCCCAGAGCTTGAATGATGAAATGTTGGAAATCAATGGTGAAGAGCTCATCAGCTGCTACCCATATAGAAGTACTCCCTATGTGTATGCTAACTATGAGCCAATTAAGTGTGATCGTCCCACGATTTCTACGGGACCAGGGGAATTTGAAGCAAAATTATTGAGGTTTTGGGCGAATAAGACCAAAGTTTCCAAGTATGGTTTTCAGTATAAAAAAGACGAAATCAGATTAAGATTTGATGGATTACCCCCTGCTGAAAAACTGGAGTGGACGGAAAAGTTTCTAACTGTATGTCTATCTTTATTTATAATCGTCTGACATTAAATCTATATCATACATTGTTTTATATAACCTTATTGACTATTTCAGCCAACTCGTATGAAGAAGGTGGGGATGGCATTTCCCTTGTGTCTCATAACCGAACCTAAGGATGGTACCGTAGTGACCAACGTTGTAAACGAGGATTCTTCTACTAGTGATAGTAACATGGATACTTGTAATTGACTACACAAATTCGGTTCATTAAAATCAACTTAAAGTTACTTAGATTATTTATCTTTACATTGGTTAATTTCAAACTTCACACCGAATTCGTGGTGTAGTAGTACATTCAGTACTTCGGCGGAATCGTGTTCCCATCCTCTGGATTCTTTCGAGCCTTTCAGCTCTAAGTATGAGTTTGACAATACTGGTGGATTCTTGAGTGTTACATGAGAAAGTCCCAGCGTTTGTCCGAGGAAACCTGCGAATTGGGCGTAACTTTCTAATGCTCCAACCACTTCCGTCCTATTTGTAACAAAAACATACAGTGGTAGGGGAGGTTCATTCACATGTAGGCTCATTAGGTTTGATTGGTCACATTTACGATTTCCCATATGATGAATAAATATGCTTTTCGCCCCGCCGAGGTCTGCTCTGTTATTTCTTCCATAGTATACTCGGTTTTGATTGAGATGGCACAGAGCGTAAATCGCATGCCTTGCCTTCCCTGCCCTTAGTCCTCCTACAATGTTGGTAAATGGGCGGAAATTGAGCCGCTGTATGTCTTCCTTTGACATGTCATGACTTCTGTCTGTTCTACTCATTGTTATTTTGTATCCCTCTCTCTGCATAATCTTTATAAACCGTTCTGATACACTATTTCTAAACGTTTCACTTAGGCCATAAGAAATTTTAACTCTGTCCATAAAGAATTTTTCTTTCGTTTTGAGTATGAACCTCATTTTGGCCCATTCCCAGATATGATACGCAGCGTTTTGAGCCATGGCCAGTTCATATGTATATCCGGGAAACTTGAAGATGTTCATAATGATCGGGCGGTCTCGTTCATGGATTACTATTCCCAGTTGAGACGAACATAGTCGAGAAAACTTGGTTTTCATGGCCTTTTCAACGTCCTTTCCTTGACTTCCTCGTTTAGCAGTTAAGAGTGCACTAATGCCGTGGGAAACTTTTTTGGACTTGCTTCTCATTACTCCAACGTATACGTCATGGCTGCTGCAGTTATAGCACTGAGGATTTAGTTGATGCTTAGGCATGACGACAAAGCACGCTAGAGACACAATTCGGAAATCAGTGAAAATTATAAATACATTGACTCTTTAAATTCCACTCTTGATTCATTTTTAGTCTTTACCTGAGCATATTCTTTTTGAACCGGTCTGGAGTTCAAGGGAAAGTATTGCATCTGATGACAGTCGGAAAATCCCAATTGTTGTTCCGTCCGCTGCCTCCAGTGCTCTGTTGTTCAAATCTCTAACAATCATATGTTTTTCATTTGAGTCTATGTTTTCTAGAGACGTTTGTCTGTATAGCGTTTGGGCCCTCTGTAGGATCTCTTCCTTGATACGGGGTTCTATTTCTGTAAACATTAAAGTTGGCTTTATCAGAGTCGATTTAAATATACAATTTTTAAATGTTTTAATTGCCTTTTTGGTGCATAATCCTCTTCCGGTATTCCACAAGTGTTGAGTCTGAAAAGTGGTTATACGTCCTGCAAATGGGTTGCGAGACGTTCCTATCGAAGACGTGGGATATTAAAAATTTTGTATCTTCAACAAAAGTTAATATCATATTATATACAATGGGAGCCACTTACTCGTACTCGTAGTCTGAGATTAAAGATGTTCCACTTTGGCCAATGTACGACCTTGTTTCGTAGACCAATGTTATAACACTGGAATACACTTCTGCCCAGAGCTGCAACGGCCATAGTCTGTTTTCGTCTATAATTCGAATTCCATTCTGGTCGTATGACCTCCATTCGTCTGATTCTCTTAGCATAACTTTTAGTGAGCCGTCCGACCCTTTTAGTATTGCAAACACCAAATTTAGTTCAATTGACGGATTTGCAGGTAAACTCCAATCTGTGACCGGCATTGCTAATACAAAATTCGAATCTCTCTCTACATTTATGCACATGTTGTTTGGCATTGCTGAATGTCCTGCTTGCAGTGCATTGCGAAAATGTTCAAATTCGGTTCCACTTCCGTTCAAACACCTATCTGTTTCTAGGACGATCTTCATTATTGCAAGTTCATGTTCCACCTCTTCGTCATTTTGCAGTATATTGTACTGGAATTTCTTCCTAATAAAATCGTCTTCCTATATTCACATTAATTTTGAAATACATTAATCGTATGCTCAGGAGTCAACGGGTATTACAAGTACGTTAAATCTACTTTTCCTTTCAACGTCTCTTGAACTCTGCTTATTCTGTCTATGATGCTTGTCCAGCCCATATCTGTAGAGGTTTCATAGTTGTCCATTAAAGAGTCGATTGAAAGGGCAGTGGTCAATAGCTTTGTTTTCTTGGCCCCTATAATGAAGCATTTGGCATATTCTGCAAATGCAATATTTGCTGTCAATCCTCTTGAGCTCTTGACAGATTTTTTGATGGTTTTAGCACCTGCCCCAATTCGTCTAAATCTATTAAAAATTAGATCCCTGGCCTTTTTTTGTATCTCTTCATTTTGAACTGAAAATCATATAACATAATCGATATTACATATTATCCTTCTCGCTCTAAAAACATGTAGTGAGTAAAGTTTGTACTTATTCGTATTTTTCTGCTTTTTGAGCAACTAGCAGAGTTTCCTAAACTGAGCCCAACTTTAGATGTGAGTGAATTTTTGTCCTTTCCTTCTTTATTATGAACCTATTTCATTGTAGTATCAGATTAATATCAGGTTATCCGATTAAGAAAGATTAATTAAATCGTACGTTTCTTATGTGAATGGTCAAGCGTCCTCCATTCGACGTTCGGAACCTGCAGAACGGGCACTTGAATGCACGGCGACTGTGCATTAAATTCACATGTCGGTTGAGGTTGACACAAAGGAGTCCGCATATGGTACATCTGCTTTTACTTCTTTTTACAAACGGAATGAATTTTTTGAGATTTCTTATATACTTAATGTTGGTTTTAATTTTATGGAGCCTCTCTATATGTTTCTCTAGCCTTATTTTCTTTGTGTATTCTCGTTTGCATATTTTACAAATGAATAAAGTTCCTGTATTGATGTCGCCGGTTGATGATGGCGATTTAATTTTGATTTTGCGTTTGAGTGCTTCTTCCTTATGAATTGACGATATGGGGATAGTTCCTTTTGTTGGGTGGTGAGTTCCCTTTGATTTCAATGGAGGTATGATGGTGTTGGGCACATCTCCTTTTACGTCTGTTACTTTCCCCTCTTTGATGGTCTGTCTGGCATTGGATGAGTGTGGCTCTGCGCTACTTTAATCATAAGCTCATCAATGAACATATCCTTTATGTAATATTGTGTAGAAATAATTAAAGTTACTAAACCTGATATCCTCTTTTTCTATCCTGTTGACAGGAAAGGATCTTCTTTCTCTATATAATTTTAAATGTATAAACAACATATCTTGTACTGTACTTTGTCCAAATATAGACTTACATGCTCTCTGTCTTTCTCAATGTAGCACATCTGTGCGTTTTTTCCATGTCAAAGTCATCGTCTTCCGTTATATTGTAAAGTCCCTTGGACTTTCTATCCTTGTCCTGTATCAGAAAAATATTTATCTTAATGATTCGTGTGACTGCAGTTGTCAGTAAAGTTTTTAGCATAACAAAGTTTGTAATATATTCTTGTAATTTAACTTCATCTCACTTTGTTATCCATTTGTCAGGAGGCTGCTCTTAGTCGATGTGTGTGACCTTCAAATGCACGTCGTCAATTATTGATCTATTGTTGTCTGTATTAATTACTAGTCAAAGGTTCTTGTATACTCAATACCAAACTTATTTTAAGACTTTTCGTTAACCCAACTAGTTTAATTAAATAATTTCAGGTTATGCCTAAAGTCATCAAAAAATTTAGATTGTTGACAAAATTATTAGTGTTGAGTAGTTTTTGTATCTATTGCTTTAACTAATCTTAAGTGCTTCATATTTTGATGTTTATAATAAAGAGTTTGAAAACTCCCGGATTATGCGGGAAGAGGAGATGGTGTTCGAGTACTCGAAGTAATTTCAATGAGTAAATCAAAGCTGCTCATTTTTTTCAGAATATCAATTATTTGGTAAACTCTATACCTTGTAATCATTCCTGTATTGCATCTCAAAATGTGATGCATAACTTTTATGGCCGTCTTTTATCAATATTGAGTTGGGTTGAGTATGACATTAATATGGATTAAATATTATTATGATGGTCTCTATATTAGGAATCTGAATAAAAGAACATATGTAAAAAATTATTATCTTGTATGGTGTACAAATTGTGGAGATCTGGGTGACAATTTAAAATCAGAGAATACAAAATAGTTGCAGATATATCATGGATAAAATATAAATTTTATTAAACTTTTAGTTTCATAATATAATAAGAGAAAAGGTCTGTGACAACAGTTTTTTTATGATTTTGTAAATTAGTGGGACTTATTAAATTTGACTTATAAATTAGAATAAAATGGTTACTTTGGTGTCGATTTTTTTGAAGTTCTTATAATGTCAATGTCAATTTAAACCTTTTGACACATCGTCGCTTGGGTTGTGTCAATTTCCGCTTTCGTATGACACGACTATGTCTAAATCTTAACCACGTATCAATTTCTAGTGATACATAAAGAGTTCAAAAATCGTAAGTTTACATGCCTAGTTGGTATTTTTAACCTATCACTTCTCAAAACCAATTGTTCCACATTATGCTTCTTCGATCGCGACTATCCAAATACGGTATAGATATAAATATAGGTATTGTCAACATGTGTCACATGAATAGACAGATATACCGAGTTTATTATAACCCCTGTCAAAAAGTCTTCAGCTGTCAAAAGTCAAAAAGGCTCATAGTACATTTATAACACATTCGACAAAATATGGCTATGATTCGCGTTATCTATGTTGTGTTTTGTAATTTCACGAAACTCGACTTGAACATTATATTCATTATGAAGTATAATGTTCAGAACTTCCATTGGATTATGCTCCCATCCTTTGAGCTGCACTTTGGTACTTTTCAGTTCTAGACAAGTGTTTGAACTTTTTGGGATCTGGCCTATTGATTTATGGTTAATCTCTAATGCTTGGGCTAAAATGACTGCAAGCTGTGAATAAGACTCTAATACTTCAAGGCAGTCTACGTCTTTGGTTATGAATGCATATTCTGAGCATGGTGGTTCCAATGCATGCAATTTCATTAGTTCATTGGAAGACTTGTTGGTTTGAATCCTGTGGTGGTTTGCCAATTGACGCTGACCCCCTCTGTCTGCTCTGCTCAATTTACCATAATATACACTATTCTGGTTGGGGTGGAATAACATGTACACTGCATGTCTAATTTTGTTTGACCTTATAGAACCCTTTCTTTGAATTGTAGGTCTGAATCCTAGACGTGACATGTCTTGTTTGTTCATTTTTTGATCATCGGTTTGATATGTTTGTTTAATTCTGATCTCGTATCCGTCCTTTTTTGCTGCTTCTAGCATTTTTTCTCCAATTTTCTTGCTCCCTTCCTCAAGAAACTCGTAAAGTATTCTTATTCTGGAAACTAGAAAGTCGTCGGTGGAGTTGTTGACAAACTTTAGTTTGATCCACTCCCAAATGTTGTTGCCGATTTGGTGTGCCAATGCTGATGGATAATCGACATTCTGGAACCGGTCAATGTGCATTATTTGTATTCTATCTTTCTCCGTCACGGTTTTTCCCCCATGTTTTCTCAAATCAACGATAAATTTAGTTTTCAAGTTGGTCCTGATAAATTCCTCTGTATTTCTTTCATTTAGGCTAGCCAGGACGTGTCTAGTGTGTGAAATCTTCTGGGATTTGCAGCTGATTCTTCCAACATAGTGTGTTTTGGGCAGGCAATTATAGCAGTATGGGTCTTTACTGCGTCTGATGATCCCAAAACATTCTAAACAATAATAAATTTAGTTCTATTTAGTAAGGTGTATGTGTCGAACGATGGATATGATGTTCATTTACCTCCACAAATGCCGATCAATTGATTCCAGAACCTCAAACTAAGTTTACCATTTTTTCGCAAAACAAAAACGCCGATTGTTGTCCCTTCATCTGTCTCCAGTACCTTTGTGTCCAGTTGTGCACTAATTTTTCCCTTTTCCTCATAATTTAAGGTCTCCAAAAGGCGTTTTTCAAACAACTTTGTGATTGTTTCCAGCACTTTTTCTTTGACACGAAACTCTATTTCTATTAATATGAAAATAAATGTAAATATCTTTTTTACGTCGGTCTTGACTGTAAATTTATTCCTTTCTAATTTTAATCTCTGCTTTGTTACCTTTTTCTTGGTGAAGCTTTTCCCTGTACGCGTCTAGTATACAATCGTTGACAATATAAAGTTGTTGGACAGGTGTCGAGGCATCCCTATCGAGAAAAGTGTGATTGGTTGTTAAATTTGTCAACTTTTGAAAAATATGAAAATATGATGAAATGTTATCCTCCCTTACTCGTGTTCGTCATCAGAAATCAGAGAAGTGTCGCTCTGGTATCCGCCTGGGTTCGAGTTGGGCACTACTCTTGCACTAGACTCGCGTGGTGGATTTTGTCTAGTTGCGTCATTGAAATCGGTTGATATGCTTGGTTCCGGCTCCAGAACGCTCAGAGGATGGTCCTACGTAAACAAAAACAAACAAATCAACTTTGTGATATTACTAACTATATTATCTATTAAAGTATAAACCTTTCTGGTTGTCCTTCTCATGGTTCCTCCTTCCTCTAACGAACTGCCGCTAAGATCATAAGGCTTTGATTTGCGATTATGATGCATCTGTTCCACATGCTTATCCAGCTCTTCAAATAATATGTAATCCGTGTCACATATTCCACATACGTACTTCTTAGTCATGTTTCCCACTTGTAAGGTCTTGGGTCGTTTGACGGTCTTTTGATTTATAATGTGACTTTCGGATTTTTGAGAAAATGCATGAGTCCTTCTATAGCGATTCATATCTTATAGTTTTGTACCAGTTAATATGGATGCAAAAGTAGCCGAAAAGTAATTACCGGGATGGACCTTCTTGTGGATTGTTAGTTTGGAGGGTGACGCAACTCCTTTCCTTATCAACTTTTGGCATTTTTCTCTTTAGTTTGTTTCCGACCGGGGCAGCATTTCCTTTCCCATTTTCTCCATTACTATAACAAAAATCAATTATATTTGAGTCATTATCAGACTCCAACATCAAATCATCTGATATACAGTTAAACGCGATTTAAAACCCCCGCCTTGTTTAGAGCCCCCCTAAATAACTCCCTAGGCCTAGCGATTTGTTTGAAAAAATAGGGTACCCATTGAAATATAGCCCATCTGAAAACATAGTTTAGAGTATATAACATAAAAAAAAGTAATTTGATATGGTGGAAGAAGAAAATAATGACAGTAGAGAGTATGGATCTAGTGTACACACTAGTTTTGAGGTTTTACATCAACAATCGTTAGAAATTTTTGATTTTGAAGAAACAAAATTTCGCCTTTTTTCTAAAGTGTATTTTGTTGTTTGCTTCGAAAGTATAAGTCCTCCCTCTCGAAAAAAATCCCCACCCCGAAATAGAGTCCCACTCGTTTTTGAGGGTTAAAAAATATGCCCATGGGGTTCTAAATCGCGTTTTACGGTAGTTCCATTTGTAAGTGTTACTTTTGGTTATTTCCATTCAAAACTCTGAGTTTCTTGAATTTGTTCATGTCGAAGTCGTCGTCGTCTTCCATCTTCTTGGCATGTGTTTTTGAACAGGGTGTCTTATGTCTGAGAACGAGACTTGACGCTATTTCAAAACTTAAATATTTTGTAATTATTTTAAAATTACTAATATTTCATACACTTTTGGTTAAAACGATTTTGAGTGTCCCGCTTAAAACACTATTCAACTGCGTTAAGAGAAAGGCAGCAGCCTTTTTAATGATTGTTTATATTACCCCCTTTCACGACCCTTAGACGCAGACGATGTACGAGAATTAGATGCCTTATTGTGTTTCACGTCCTGTGATGAACCAAATTTCGAATTTTGATAAAACGACAATGATTAAAACCTGCAAGAATTAATCTCCATGGTGTAAAGTGCATCTCACCCTTATTCTGTTTGAATGGCTTAAAATTAGAGAATTTGTTTTTTGAGTTTTTTCTAACCACAATTCAGTAGCTATGAAATATAGTAGTGCATTGTATTTAGTTTAATATCGAAATTGCCAGGGTATTTTAATGGTGGGCGAGAACTGATGAGCCTTTTTCAAGATATGTGTGCATCTTAATATGAAGGGAAAATTGTCCCCTTCTTCTACTATAGTAGATAAGACATTGTATCTTTATGAATGGCGTTGTATTATTATTTTAGATTTGAACTTGCCTATTTCTGATTTTGTAATGTACATTGCTTAGGAAGTTTCTGGAAATTCTTACGTAAGCTAATGTCACCACGTAGTGGTTTCTATGTCTCTAATCAATGGAAAACTATATTAAATAAGCCCTCATTGGTTAACGTTTAGTAAATTGCCAACTCGGTCGATCGTCGAGGTCTAATCCGTATGAATGACCCAAAACTGGCTTCGACTCATGTTTAGGGAACAGTGTTCTTTAAACTTTGTCGTGAACGAATGTAAATATGTTCGGTTGTAACAAAACTTTTACAATTCAGGGTATAGTTGCAAAAAACACATTAACAATTTTAGTCCTTTCTACCTACAACCACGACTTTCGGTGTGACCTTGTAAATGATGCACGCCGGTGGGTGAGTACCTGTAGCGCCGGGACATGGCAGATACTTTGAGCCATTCCCGTCACGACGTAGGTCGTGTTTGTAAGTTGAAAGGGCTCACCACAAAAACCCCTAACATTAAATGGGCCTATATTTTAGCCAAGGTCGACGGTATACCCCCCAAACTGATACCAAAATAATAAATCATACTATGATGACATTATAGAATTAATATATGAAACCCCTTCATAAATAACAGAAAGACGTCTTCTGAAATTCTTATACGTTTTGTTGCAACTGAGCTAAAAAATTTCAAAGTTTTATTGTCACATGTGTATTTACATTCTGTTGCAACAAAACCTGGAAAAACTGTTTCCTAAAACGAGTCTAACCCGGTTTTGCCCATTTTCCCATACTTCTGGCACACTCTGAAATTAAAGAAATATCTCTGCCTAATTGTCCCTAGGTACGGCTTATAAGAAGAAGCATAATATCTAATTATCCTTGAATCATTCAAGTATAATTAATTACTACACTTGGCAATTAATTGGCAAATGTCCGGATTGTTGGCATAGTTTAAAAAATTCTTCGTTACCTCTGTGGATGAACTTAGAATCTTGTATAATGTTGCTCTGGATTGTAAAGTATAAAATTACGCGAAATGTTACCTCTTAAATTTAGGTAGTTACAAAACTGTTGTCTTTGATTTGTGTTGGACCCGGATTTTCGGCCCACTTTAGTTCAATTTTATAAATTTCTGGGCAGTCCTGTAATATAGAAAATGTCCTCATTAAGTTAAATTTATGTCGGACTCGTATGGGAAAGTCTAACATTTTCATAAACATGCGTCCATAAATTGTAATTGAGTTCCAAACATGGCTAATATGCGGGGTTGGATTCTGATTATTAGCCTCACTTTAGTCCAATTTCACAAATCTCTGGGCAACGTTGTGATTATAGAAATGGCGTTACCTAATTGTCTAAATGTCGGCCTAGAAATAAAAAGTCTAACAATTCCATAATTATGTGTAAATAAATTGAAACTGATTTTCAAACCTGGTTAATATGGTGGGTTAGACCTTGACTGTTAACCTTTTTATAAAATTCTAGCTCATACACAAGAATAACCTATTGACCTCGCATGATGCCTCTCGATGTCGCTCTCAATTACAAAGTATAAAATAACGCAAAACGTTACCCACTTAAATTTATTTATTTATTTATAGGTATTTACAAAACTGTTGTCTTTGATTTGGGTTGGGTCGGATTATCGGCCCACTTTAGTTCTATTTTATAAACTTCTGGGCAGTCGTGTAATATAGGAAATGTCTTCATCTAGTTGAAAATGTGTCAGACTTATATGAAAAAGTCTAACATTTCCATAATCATGCGTCAATAAATTGTAATCGAGTTCCAAACATGGCTAACGAATTGGCTCATATGTTCATATTTTTTATTCAGATATTTTGAAAGGGTTGAAGTAACTGGCATGCCTGTTTTAACTAGAATGTTTTTGAGAATCTATTTTTTGTATTTTTATTTTTCCAGTAAAACCTCGCGTTCTTGAAATTTCAATTGATTTCATTAATTTTTCATTCATTTCATTTCATTAATCATTATTATATTCTCTCATTTATAACTCGGATTTTGAAAAGGAGTTCTGTGTCGTTATCATCTATTATAAAAATGACTATAGATAATATAATATCTCAGACAATTTATGTTAGTTAGCTAATGTTCTATGGGAGATTTCCCTCTAATCTTTTAGGAAGTTATCTAGCGTCAGAGTGGACTTTTCTGTCCTATCCTTTTCCACAGCGTTTGCATTAATAGCTCTAAAAGTTATTGGTTCTCAGATAGCAAGGTTGGCGAGACTTTGTATATTTAGAAGAATTTTAGAGTGAGTAAGGGACTCTAGCATGACGTCTGAACACTGAGGAGTATTTTCAAGCTCTTGACATCCAAAAATCAATTAAGCTTTCTCAAGGACCCGTGTGCTAATCTTTTCGAAGCTTTCTGCCAACAGTGACGTACCATAATAGGCATTGCACCCTTTGAATTGGGATAGAGAAGCAGTTTCTTACCCTTCCGTAAAAATGCACTGTGTGCTTGAAGATCTGCGGCTTCCTCTAGTACTTATCATTTTTATGTCGTTCACTAATCGAGGCATCATTACTGCTTGAGATAGATTTATCATTTTAAACATTTTTGTTCTAAAACTTTTGCTTCTTATCGCTGTTATTTCAGTTAACAGTCTGTAGTCTCCTTTACGATAAGTGGCTGACTGTCGCCAAATGGTCTTTTCCTTTTCGTTCTTAACGTATCTTGAAGAAGTCGTTTTTTGTTTTCTAGCCGTCCGACCTTTGCACAAGCATTGGTTTTTTATCAACTGCTTCAGTTCATGCCTTACCCTTGAAGAGTTAGTGATGGGACATCCGTTTAGTACACAGTACCTATCTGATCCAGCTTTGGAGTTAAAGTTCAAATTGATAATTAATTAAAAAGTGAATGTCAGTTTTTACGTTTGTTCTGAATTTAAGTACTTTTTCAAATAAATCTTTTATCATCATCCGCGGCTTGTGTGAAGTATAACAATGAGCCCGACTCGTTTGTCCTTTATTCATATAATTTAAAAATGTACAAAATCCAGAACTTTGTAAATCACAAATTTTAAAATTAGAAGGTCCGAACCCCGAGCTACGCTTGAAATACCGATTCTCTAAAAAATGAAAAGTTTTATTTCAGCCGAGCAGGCTGAGAAATATAATTCAAAAAAATTCTCCAGACTGTACAGATGAGTTTCATTGAAAGCGCATATCGCAAAGCGTAAATACTTAGAATTAAATACCCTGGAGGGTGTATATTTCAAGCATTGTTTATAAAAAGGATGGGTTATATTTTCACTGAGTGGATTATTAAGAAGCGGAGCTCCTTTATGCGAATACCAGTGACGTCCGTCCGTCTGTCCGTCTGTTAGTGCCGTAACTTTCTACAGGGTGAAGTTTTTTTAAATCTGTTTCCACATATGGGGTCCTAGGGTCAAATGTCACTTTGAGTTCGTATATGGGTCAAATCGGCCACACCCC